>JANJYP010144485.1:0-14265 GCA_024605115.1 Rastrelliger brachysoma
GAATGAAATAGGTCATTATCCGCAAAATATTTGATTCTTAAAACAAAGTAACAACAACAAAATTGCTCTAAAGATGAATAACTATACTCTATACTAGCAATGATATGTGTTCCCAAAGCTTTTTCACACTTAGGTGACAATGCATTCATCAGAATTTAATGACATCAATTAAAATTGGATGCTGTTCTCCGAAAGGAAGGAGTAAGATGTCATGTTCGGTGACCTCAGAAAGAAAAGACCTTGGAGAGAAAAAAGACAACTGGTCTTTCTGTTGCATGATGTAACCCACATGTCTTTAGCTCTTACTAGGAAGATGCTTCCCTTGACTCCCTGCAGCAGCTTGCAACGTGGAGAGCAGACTGCATGCCATGCAAGATGTCAGTGTGTGTGTGTGTGTGTGTGTGTGTGTGTGTGTGTGTGTGTGGTGAGAGAGCAGTGCAATAGATATGGAACTGAATAAAGAATTAAAGGACTGAGTGTTCATAATCATTTTATATAAAGATGTGTAAAGCAAAAGCTTAATATTTAAAAAATAGTCATTATTCTTCTCCTTCTCATTGGGTTTAGTAGTCCAATTTAAATCTTATGAGACTTCCTAGTTAAATAAAGGTTAAAGAGAAAAACATAAATACACTTGTTAAGGTCTTAAAAAAACGTGACCTCTGTTTTCCCATATGCTATGCTCATAGTGTAATGTCCACATGTTCTACAGATAAACAGAGGGTCTCTAACCATGCTCTCTGTAAGGTTTTATTGACTTTTCCTTGGCAACATCCGCACTGGGAGCAGGTAGCTGTGCAAAATACACTCAACAAAACCTGGTGCTAGACATGTTGCGCTACACATGAAAAAATACTGTACTTACTGTGATTTGGTCTGATCATTTTGTACAAATATAAATAGAACAATCCTTTTAGGATATAATTCAACATTAATGAAAGTGACACACTTAAAAAGAACAAATGCACCATAACATGTTTTTTTAGCAACTTAGTTTAACAACTACAGCTTGATGCATTAAATAGAAACTATTTTCTGAGCTCTCTGTCAAGGGTACATTAATTAAAGTATTTGAATTAGTGATGATCACAGCCCCCATAAGATATATGATATCATACTGTATGATGAAAAAAAAAAATCACAGACTCAAAACACACAAAGAAATCATCTACACAACTGCAACAGTAAGTGAAACAGATCTGTGCTGGAAACATATTTCCTAAGTCGGTGTTTCCAGATGATTATATACTGTGTGTGTGTGTGTGTGTGTGTGTGTGTGTGTGTGTGTGTGTGTGTGTGTGTGTCTGTAAACTACTGTGCATGATTCTGAGTGAATGCACATAGTGGCCTTTGAATGTGCTTTTGCATAAGTCTGTGTGTCCATACATCTGCATGTGATTGTATCTGTGTACCTGACTTCTTTTGCTTAAGTGTGCATGGATGTGAATTAATGAGTATGAGCAGGGCTGCTCAGTCTGTGATGAAGTATCTTTGTCCTGAAGCCTCGTCTGGCAAAGCTCACCTGGACTCTGAGTCCTTCTGTCAGCTCCCATCTCGCTCTTCGACAGTGCCCCCAGCCCATGCAGCGGACACTCTCTAACCTTTGAAACATCCGCAGTGGGCTGCCTGATTCCCTGTGACACACCATGCTCACTCCCTCACTGCATTAGCATAGCTGAGCAAACACCTTCCATTTGGCTAGCATGCACAGACTGGTAGGGGATATTTGCTGTTAATTTTTCGCCTGACACTGGGTTCCCTTCACATCTCATTGTCTCTTTTTTAGTCCTGAACAGAAGCTGGATGAGATTTATTAGAATTATGCGAGCAATGTCCTGACTTTGATTTTATTAAACAGAGTCACAATCTGTCTGTTGCAAGGACAGCACTGAAGGTTTGGTGACAAAAATATAACTTACATCATCTATATCTGTCATCATATCCCCTGTTCTGTCAACTGCTTTGTGCCTCAGTCTTTGGGTGACGCTGCTGAGATGACAGTGCAGGGGTGTTAACTGGGTTAATGACCAAGAGGATTACCTGGGCCTTTGCTGCTGTCAGCCCCCTCTCACTGACTCACTCAGTCAAGGTGGCCATTTGGCAGCTCTATAGCACAGACTGTCTAAGCTCAGAGAAAGAAAAAAAATAAGTAAAAGATAGAGTGAGCAGAGATGGGAGATGTATTAGTTCCCTAACCCAGAACTTCAAGAGACTGCGGATTAAGAGGGCACCATTCAGAGAGAACCAGTCAGACTGAGTAAAGCTAAAAAAGATGACACATGAGATTGCAAACTGTGCAGTCAACTTCCTCCTCACCTCAAACCCCCCTCTCTTTGACTTGTTCACTTTCTTTTTTCCCTCCTTCTCAAAGAACTGCTGCAAGCTACTCACTCAGAGGCAAAGTGAGCCATCTTAGAGGTGCAATCAAAGGCAACATTTGATAAGCACCTCTGACTGGCATTCTGGGCCACTACAAGGTCATGTAGCTCTACTCCTAACAAGAGAGAGCTGTAGTCTGCACTGGCAATACATCAATTACAGCAGGCAACAAAGGATGAACTATAACAACGCAATAACCTGCGCAGTCTGAGCACTAGGAGTGCAGC
The DNA here is from genome assembly GCA_024605115.1 of Rastrelliger brachysoma. Taxonomy (NCBI): domain Eukaryota; kingdom Metazoa; phylum Chordata; class Actinopteri; order Scombriformes; family Scombridae; genus Rastrelliger; species Rastrelliger brachysoma. Next base: position 2,607 of record JANJYP010144485.1, read on the forward strand.
AGAGATGCTGTTCAGATAAGTGTTTCAATACTGAACTATAAGGAGAGAAAGGGGGAAGTGTAGGGGGGCTGGGAGGTTGTGCATGTTTTCTTTCTGAGCCCAGAGGAACAGCCAGCGAGTGGGCTTGGCAGGAATCCATGTGTCCCTTGGCATTAGAACTGCAGTCACATTATATTTCCCCCCTTCAGTGGATTGCTGTGTGCCCAGTCGACGCACCCATCCAGGACATGTCGTGTCCACTTTAGACTTTAGGCTCACTGACTCAAGCTAATCCAACAGCTAACAAACTGGAGCAGACTGCTGAGTTTATAATTGTGTAAATAATTCAGGTTGTCTATGAATTAATGAGTTATGTTTGCCGAGATGCTGATGAGCATATACATGTGCCTTTTGCTGTACTGTAAAGTTCAGCCCGCTGACATGGAGCTTATTTGGAAAAAAGGAAGCTCTTCAACAACTGGACAGCTTCTGCTCCTCCTTCACATGCTGACACATTCACACTGTGCACAATACAAAACATTGCTGTGTAACCCTTTGTTGCAGGTCTTTATGTCCCTGCACATGATATGTAAAAAAAAAAATCTGCTCATAGCTTTTGACTTCCTGCTTGTTGACACTGACAGCCACATTGAGATCCACATGTGCCACATCCTCCCTGTGCTGATCCTGCACCAATTAATTTCATGAATGACTAACTCGTGTTTGGTAACAATCTCCCAGTGGCTCTGGGCTTACCTCACTAGCCCCCACCCATATACCCCGAGAGGAGTGGCACTGCCAGGAATAGTCACAAGATAATGGAGTCAAAAGCCTTGTCCCTATAATGTGCAAGAGAAGAAAATAATTACAGATCCAAAGCTAAAGATTGCAGCAAGCAAGCCAGTTTCTGTTCCAAAACCAGTGCATTTGCAGATTTGTGGGTTTCACTACTCATGTTAAAGCTCACTCAAAACGCCAGAATTGACATTACAATCTAGAGTACATTCAGTTCAGTATCTTTGAAAGGCGGAATGTCCAAGCTGTCACACAAAATGTGCCATAACTGGGACCCATGTGCTACATACAGACTTATAAGCACACTAAACCGCTCCCTGAATCCCTAAATCTGAGTTATGGCTTGCCAAGGAGGCACTGAAAGAGAGAACATTTTGGACAACATGGCCCAAGAGAGAGATGGGGCCATGTTGTCTAAAATGTTGATTAGTTTTGGCATATGTAGAGATAGATTGCCTGCCATCTTTTCATTATTTCTCAGGAACCCCCGGAGAGAGGGCATGGAGATGGACTTGAGCAGGCAAGGCGTAATTAAACTTCCACAGGCAGGTCATGTGCTGTTAAATGCTTTGCCACCATTTCTCATTACTTAACAGTGTAGTCTAAATGATATGCTGTCACTGGGCAAATTAATTGGTATTTGGTGAGGGCAGTATGGCAGCATTGTCTCCTACATGTGTCATAGGCTCTCTGGGACCATGAGAGAGCTGCACATTATCTGACCCTGATTAAGAGCATAACACGAGTTAAGTACATAACAACTCTGGGTTATCGCTTAAGTCTCAAGCATTCAAACAGTATGTAATTCCACAGATTTCTGACCTCTGTGACCTTCAAATGCATATTTCTTAATATTCACTACAGCAGTACTGTTTTCTTAATTTGCCCTACATTTAAGAGACAGCTCGTGATGTGAATTAAGGGAAATGTCCTGCATAAACCATGAAGCAGAATTTTAAGTGAGTTGACAAGCATTGCACAACATAACACTGAAAGCTCACAAGGAGCTAATAACTGAGTCTGAATAGAATTATACAAATGCTGTTTTCTCACACGTAAAAATTCAAACATAGCTGGATTTCTTAAAGGACACCATTATTAATATTAAAAGAGGACAGATTTAGGCACACATAAAGATGTGCATGAGTGCATATGACCTTTGAGTTTGTATTTCTGGCGCAGCACCAGCTCGTCTTACCTCCAAAGTAGGAGCCGTCAGAAAGCTTGGTTTCTTTATTGCCTTTGGTCAGTACGCTGACAACTCCATGCTGTATGAAGTACATTTTCTTGCCAATGGTCCCCTCCCTGATGATGTAATCCCCAGGCTGGAACACCTCGAACTTTAGCTTGGTGAGCATTGAGGTGACAAAGTTGGGGTCAGCGTTGGCGAACAGAGGCATTGAGGCCACCAGTTTTCGACAGTTAAAGTTGATTATTTCCTGCGTGAGCATGCAGAGAAAGATTGATAGCAGCAGTTAGTGAGAACAGCAGTTAAGAGCTGGAGCAGGTGCACTGAATGCATTGACAATATGCATTGACTTGTCAAAGTTTTAAACAAAAGGGAAACAACAGGAAATGTGTCAGTTGTGCAGACATTTGTTTTTCTTTTGTGAGATTCTCTTAGTTTTACACTTGTTTGGATTTGGCCTCAGGAAAAAAAAAATCTTTTTCCCACTCTGCACTTGTGTAAGGGTACAATGTCAGTGAATGTGAACTGAACTGAGTGGAATGTCAAATAGTACACAGGCTTTTGAATCTATCACAGCCGTTTATGCAGTAGATTCAAACCCCAGACAGGAACACTCATCCCACCTCTCGGAGTGGCTCATTAAGCTCTCCCAGGATGCTTTCCTCATCAAACATCTTGCCCTGGTAGCGGTGCTCATAGTAGTCATGGATTCTTTGCCTCATATCTGCTGGCAGCTTGTGGAACGACATGTACTGCTCCACCTGTTTGTACTGCGGGGACAGAGAGATACACAACAATCAGGTTACTCAAAGGCCACAGTGCTGCAGCGCAGATACACAGCCACAGGGAACAGCAGGCACTAAGGTTAGACACACAAGGAAATGGAGACAATAAATACAGGACATACAAGCACTTGCAAGTAACACCCAACAAGAAAGCACTTTTCAAGTCTTTGATCATAAAGTCTGTCTCTCTCAAAAGATGGAGGATAGTCTGACATAATATACTGACTAAACCACATAGTATCACCTCTATAGAAACTGATAAATGTGTGATCATTGTTGAGAAGTGTTAAGTCTTGCTGTCAATTCACTGTGAGCTTGTAAAAGATTATACCAGTCCAATATTCAGTCAGAGTTGTCATTTTCAATCAACTTCTGGGGTAACTGCTGTGGGGAAGAGCTGATCCAAACATTAGCATGTGAACATAATGGGGACAGAATTATCACTGTAAAGTCAGTGGAAACACCAAGAAAAAAAACACAATTGTAAATTGTTGCATATATACTGTTTTTGTGTGTGTTTCTATGTCTAATTACATTTGGAGGATATGGTATAACTAAGAAAGACGTGATTACTAATTCCAATCATTCATTTAAATCAGTGAGTGGCATGGGAGAGAAGAACAGTAGGGAAAACAGAGTGGTAGTGAGGACATTAGAGACACTGATGGTGTGTGTTCCCATGAATGTTTGTGTATTCCTGTGTGTATGTATGTGAATGCTGTGGTGTCGTAGTTATATGTTTGTATGTATGGGTAATATATTAATATCACAAATTACACCAAAATACTTCTTTAACTAAAGCAAACTCTTTGAGATGCTCTTCCATTTTTGTCCAAATTATGCAAATTCATTTCTGGCAGGTATTTTTGGAAGGGTAATCCTCCAAGAGCTGACCTCACAATATTCACTGTAGGTGTTACAGTGCTAAGATTAAACAAAACATAAATTAAAAGAAATAATTAAATATATTTGCATTTAACATAAAACAGTTAAACAACATCAAACTCAAAACTCGTGAAAAATCTAAATCTGCATGATAACCCTACTGTGATTAAATTTGAATGTGTCCTCTCAATAATGTCATTATGTATTTATGTATATGAGTGCAGGGTTACAATTAGCACAGAGCCTTGTGGCTTCTCAAGCACACAGTACACCAAAACGCTAACCAGTGTTTCTGTTTACACTGTAACATTGTGTGTGTGTGTGTGTGTGTGTGTGTGTGTGTGTGTGTGTGTGTGTGTGTGTGTGTGTGTGTGTGTATTTGTATCATTTTGTTTTTATGTTATTTGTTAAGAATAAAAGTATTAAAATGTGTGTGAGATAGCCTTGGATTGATTCTACAGTGCAGTAAGCAGAGATGCAGATCAAAGCGCACTGAAAGCACCCTGGGAATAAGAACAGGTAGTATCCTTGACCCTCAGTGAACGAAAAAAGAAAAGAAGAAAGAAAAAAAAAATGAAGAAATTAACCATTCATAGGGCGACGCTGGAGGTACTCTTTGATCACCCTGTCAACAATGTTACCCTACAATGACATGGCTGACCTCAGTTGTCTCCCTCTTTGCTATCTGGCTCTACTACTCTAGTCACTACTAATCTTAGAGGGGATCATCAAAAGGACAATCTTGTGGAAATATAGCACAGTAAATAAGGACAGCTGTCTCATGCAAGTCAGATTGTTCCTGTGAGACCAGAAAAGCTGTCAGGGTCCCTGAATATCAAGAGATGCAAGGAGAGTTGGAGAAAACACATACTAGGATTAGAATTCTGTTCTTTAAAACATGCAGGCAGACTAAACTAAAACCATCCTAGAATGAGTTTGATCAGGGGACGAGTTATCCAGGTAACGCACACCCTGCTGAATTTATAATCCTCCTTTGAGCAGCCCTATCTTCACCCTTCTACAAAGCTCAGTTCTGCAATGTTTTCTTTTAAGTCCTGCACCCGTTTTTTCCAAAAATACATCGATTTTAGTTTGTCTGTGTTTTACCAGAGCCTTCTGAATCCCTCACAGACAAAGAAGACAAACAAAGATATAAAACACCTGCATGCCCCTGTCTGTAATAATGACTTTCACTGTGTTACCTTTGCATTGTTAGTTGCACAAAGACAAACATAAACACTAAAATTTGTATAAATATTTGTACAAGATAAGTGCAAGGATACATGTATGTATGCAAAACCACATGTATAGACAGATCAGCAACCTGGCAAAATTGATCACACGACACTTGAAAAAATCCTGTCACCTCTTAGAAATGTATGTTTGTCAATGCTGTGTAAGTGACCTGAAAAATTTAATAGTTGCACAAGGAAAATAAGATGGGGGGGAAAGAAGCTTTTAGATATCCAGTTTCTGTGCATCTGTGGGGAGATGAATGAGTTGTGTCATGGGGTAAGGGTTTGAGTCTTTATCCCCACAATCCCTTTGGCATAAAATTGAGCATTTACTGATCTGATGATGAAACAGAATCCTTCCACAGAGAGAAATTTCTCTTACTCTCTTCCAAGATACAGAAAGCTCTAGAAAACAATCATGGACATCCATTTGTAGTCCTATTGGCTGCTAAGTATTGCAGTGAAGATTTTTTTCGTCTGCATGTGATTCAAGGGTGAAGATGACAGGTGTAACCCACATTCTGCATCTTGTCTAACGTCTTTATGTCTCCTACATTAGACATGCCACTGCATGGCGCTCTTTCATAGGCATGGATTATCATGTTCTTCAGAATGTCTCTGAACCTTTTCTTTTTAACTTTCAAAGTAAAAGAAAAAAAATACTGTCTAATACATGTCATTTATCCTCAGCTTTACATATTACAATTTAATTCTCCCAACATGAAAGGGTATTAGTCAAGTTAATGTCCTTTGCTTTTATATTGTCATCAATACTACAGATATTACTTGTTTCATTTGAAGTGACCACTGCAGTAAGGGGATGGCACATGTGAGGGGAGAGAAAATAGGGTGGTGACATCAGCAAACAATGCAAGATATTGTGAGACACAGACACTATGGTGGGGACCTGGTAGGTGAGGTGGTATCATGAGGGTTTATCTTATCCATCTTTAAAACATGGTGGAATGGTGAACACTTGCTGTATTATTAACTGCCAAAACTGTTCTCACAATGTTTGTGGGAAACAGGAGACTTAATAGAGAGGTGTCACATGGCATGAGTAGCAGCTGTAAGACAAAGAAACATCACCTTCAGCAACATTTCCTGACACATGTTTATGTGTTCACACCACTCACATAGCTAAGTTATAATCAAAACACATTTAACTGTTTCCACTTGCACCACACACATGGTGTTGGGTAGCCAGTTTGTGTTGTTTATTGTTGGGTTGTTGCTATATACGTAATTTAGCACTAACTAGCCAGCTACATAGCTGCATTACTAATTAAAGAGTACAGTGTTGTGCTATGTAACTCCATTACACCTCAAGCATACAGAGCAATGCACACTGAGACGTTTAAACAAGGCAGGTGGCTCTAGGTCTGACAAGTGAAGCCAGTGTTGAAGTGCTTTAAACATGCATTTTTTTCTAATGGCCAGCAGGTGGCAACTCCACTGGTGAGAGAATGACCACACTTCTCAATTTATTACCTCAGTAAACAGTTTCCTAATGATTTTATGGTCCCAAACAATAGTTTCAAGTCTTCTTCAATACAAAATGATGTTCATTTTGTAAATTATGGTCCCATTTTGAGTCAAATAGACGATAAAGCAGAGTGTGCTTTAGGGCACATTTTTACAGTGACATGTCACTATCATAGTGACAATGTTGGTTATGTAACATAACCATGGGATAAACCCAAAAACTAAAAGTACAACCGCTGCCATTTCACAATGTGTTTTAAGTTCATAATGTAAATTGTGGCATTTTGCTTGCCTAAAAAGTCATGTTTAGAATTAAGCTGTATTAAAAGACCTTCTGAGAAGTTGGCTCTTTAGTTTTGTAGGTATTGATAAATGTACTAAATAACGTTGTTTCAGGTAAACTCTGGACATTAACCCTTCAGGACACTTGGATTGCAGCGGACAAGCACTATCAAGGAACATTACAAAGTTAAAAGTGTACTTTTATCGACCTTTTCGTCACGAGCGCCAACGACTCTTATTATATGGGCAAAATATATGACGAAAACCCCCCCGGGTCTCCAGCTGCCCTTTGAGAAATAAAAAACTACTCCGGAGTGTTCATCAACATGTGAGTGTGAGTCGATAATTTCATTTTTTGGTGAATTACTGTTTATATATATTAAATAGAATTTATATATTTTAACTTACAAACACAATGGCAGTAAACATTGTAAGGCTAAACTCTTTTTTCATTATGTATTGACAGGTTATTATTTGTATTAAAAAAAAGTTGAGCCAGTTACCCTTCAGTCATCATTATTGGTAGCAAAATTTGCCCTCTGAACTATAGGGAACTGCATTCTCATATAAGTCCATTTCAAAAACTCTTCTTCTCACTTCTCAGTTTCGATCTTTCTCCATATTGTCATCCCTTGGTGTGTTTCTCATTTGTTTTTTGTCCCTCTTCTCTTTTATCATGCTTTTCTTTTTTTCCTAGATTCCCTGTTCTCTAGTGCAGCCCTCCAGGCAGATGCAAATTTTTACCAAATAAAATATGAATAATTCATTTCCCAAAAGAGATGTCAGCCACTTAATTACACTTTCTAAACATTTATTTTTCTCAACTTTTCTATGTCTCCTTCTCTCTAACCTTGTTTAGTGTGGTCAAAAGGTTTGGGTCATATAGTGAGGGTTACTGATGTTTTAAATGCAGCATTTACTTCCGCAAATATTAGATTACAGAGACTTTACCAAATCACTTATAAAGAATACACCATCCTCTTTGATTTGGATTTTTGTTTGTGTTATAGAATATCTCAGTGCCAAATGTTTGTATATTTCCCCTTAATGTGGCAGTTGTGACTCTATGCAGCCTGCAAAAAAATCACATTTATTACAAAACCAGTGGGAAGCTGACAGAGGTTACCACAATAACTGTCATCACACATGAGGCCTCACTTGCCCAAATCTCAATCTCAATCTCCAGTATTTCAATAACAGAGCTACAGAGAACAAAGTTAGCAAGATATAGGACACAACTGCATTTACAGGTAATGTTTCAGGTTCATATAAACCAGAATTTTCCTTGAAAGTAAGCTCTACTGACTGTGAAAGCATTAATCTTAAGGTTTAGCTGTGTGACATATCAAAGTTTTTAAGTCTGCAGCTTTTTTAGAATAGCATAAAGGTACTATATTTTTACCTGGAGGACTCAGAACAAAATTTAATTCATAATTGATTATAACTGGAGTGAACATGTGTGGGAAATACTATCAAAATACTCAACATCAACACTCAATATCTTGGCTAAACATTCATGATTATCAATTTAAAAGTCCATTGTCATTTCAGAGAATGCAGTAGGTTAAAGGTCACTGGCGCACCAGCTGTTGATACTGAATATCTAACAAAATTTACATATAGGAATGAAAATCTCAATATAAATACTTCAAATGTTTCAGGTCTATGTTTGCCTTAACCCATTAAAGACAGCTTGTTAATCACAGGTCAGACAGAGGATTTTTTTTCTTGCTGTACAGATTGTAAAGCCAGATGAGGCATTAATACAGTATACAGTATTAACATCATTGACTGTCTTTGCATGGTTTTGGTTGTGCATTTAACAATAGGGTACTTCATGGAGAGCCTCTGAGGCATGTCAACACATCTTGACTCAGCAGTAAAAGTTATGTGGCAGACAGGGAGGGAGAGGGAATACAACATGGTTTAGATTAATACCATCAGTCAGACCCTGACTAATGAGGATGGCTTTTACTGTAAGGCAGAATCAGACTTAAGCTCCTCAACTTGTTGACAGCTTTGTCCTTGGGTTGATTATGGGGAAATCATGACCTTTACAGAGAAATAGTTTTTGCTGTTGTTGGATGAAACCTGCATCTTTACCATAAATGGGTGTTTCATTTTAACACCTTCAAAATCATTCAACGTAAAGATGACAAGGTAAATATTGAGGCTGAATCTGGAAACTACATATTGTGCTGGTTCGCTGGCAGGATTTATCCTTTGTCCCTTCCTAGGAGAGAATGGGATATCGCTATCAAGTGCAAACATAGTCTCCCTCTGATGACTATTTACTGTATTTCTAAAGGTCTTGATTGGGGGATTTGAAGTGGGGGAACAAAAGATCTCTAGAGCCTCTTCACCCACAAATAACCAGCTTTGGGTCTCTTATTAAGTATCCCCCAAAGAGGCATGTTTAATTGCTAAGTGTTAATTAGAGATTTAAAGGGGAGGGGCTGCAGCACCCCATTGCCATTTCCTTCTAAAGCCGTGTGGGACTAGCATGCCACAACATGTTACTCATATGCAAGGCCCCCCTGGGCATCCTTAAATTTTATCATCGACTACTAACAATAAACACAACAACTCACTTATCCAGCACTGAATAATATCAATAATATAATTTTGAAAACCTAAGAGAAAACAGGCTCAAGTGGATCACAGAGTTTCCAAATGCTGGTTAGTAAGACAACATAGATCACAAGTCACCACAAATGAGTGAGATTATCTCTTTTGTTTGGTGTTCCCATCCCCATCTCTGTGTGCTGTATAAATTTGCACTGTAGAGAGTCATAGTTAAAGATAAGCAGCGGCTTAGAGGGAGCTGGAGTGGCAGGCATACCCTGTATGCACAGTCACATGTGCAGCCATCTTGTGCCCCCAATCTGAAGAGATGTAATTCTCTTTGTGTGATAATAGTTCTCAACATGCCTGAGACAAGAGGGAGCAACCCTCAGGGGAATTTGTCAGATGCTTAACCTGTTCCAGCTCACAATGTTTTATACTATGTGGTAGCAGAGCAGCTCGCTGGGTAACACAAGGGTTCAATGTGGAGATGAGAGACTGCAGCAGATTAGTGTATAATACTGCTACTCGGGTATATAATATCAAAGTGCTGTAGTATTCTACACTACAGTGCAAATTTACAGGGTAAAGCTGAAATAGCTCACTAATCAATTGGTCACCAGAAAATTAATCAGTAACTATTTTGATAATTACTTAATTTTCATTAATTCCACAAAGATGCCAACAGCATTTTTTCCCAGTTTCTTAATCGAAAAAAATGCTGTTTTTCTTTGTGTTAAATAGTAGCAAAATGAATATTGTTTGGTTTGACAAAAACATTGAGACAATAATCAGATTAATTACATGAACAGATTAATTGATAATAAATATAATCACTAGTATTAACAATGTAATTATAGTACATCAACTTAAGGTTGAAACAAAAAATTACTAGAAAAAAAAAACAGAAAAAAGTCAATTTGATATTGATATAACGTTGTTCATTTATCAAGCAACAAATTTCCCCAGATGGTTAAAGACGATGGTTAATTTGAATATTTGTTGCTAAAAAAATAAACATCAACATCAGAGCACCAGTGGGTAGAAACTCCCCTTAGCCAAAATGGAGTAACCAATTAAAATAAAGACAACACAGAATGTATCACTACTTCACAATTTAACTAAAATCCCATAGCACTCTACACTTCTAGCACATGGGAGTCACTGAAAAGATGTCATGAAGGACACACATTACATTATGTGCAGCTCCAATCCGTCTCTATTCCATTCAGATGTGATATGGAATCAAGTAATCCATNAAACCTCACATTATGTGCAGCTCCAATCCATCTCTATTCCATTCAGATGTGATATGGAATCAAGTAATCCATGCAGTCAGACACATCTTCAACATATTTAGTTAACAACAGGTAGAAAAAGCTCATTCTTTTAATACTCTATTTTCTCGGGTTCTGTTGACACACAGCAAAAGACTGACAACAGGCATATATATTTTTAGTAGATTGAAAATAAATCTAATAAAGCTATTTTTCATCTCAGTGGGGGCAGCACTTCAACCCTTAGTATTTAGTATGATTGCTGCACTCTCTACTTTTTATAACAGTTAACAAGCTGCCTGATTCCTATTTAAGAGCTCATTTAAGTCTGCTTGCTAGCTTCTGACAGCCCAGGCATTTATCACATGGTGCCACATTGTAATAGAATTCTATTCAGGAAAGATTATACCCCGGCTTTCTGATGATAATTTTCATGATCTTTGAGAGCAGAGCTTTTTTTCCACACTCTTTTCTTTCCTGTCTGTATACTTCTAAGATTCCTTCATAGACCGATTCTATTCATCATCATCCCTCAGAGGAGTTTCACTGATTTCTTTCACATCTAAATTTAACTATTACCTGGACATCATCTCCATATACCGACTGGACAGATGGCCAGACAGCCATGTGTGTGAGGGCTCCATGCTCTACTTTTTACAGCTCCTTTATAGTGGATGAATGGAGGGCCTTGTCAGATCAGAAGTAGAACGAGTTAGCTAAATGTGTCATTGTTGTTTGGCTCAGCACTGGTAAAGATTTTGCCTCTTTCTCCACTGACTAAACTGACATCTGAGGCCACCATCTAGACTCCATCCCTCTGCGACAGCAGTCAGTTAGTTTGTACTGTGGTCATTAGGTGTTTACCAACTGGCAGGCTCAGGTCAAACGCTATACACAACCCAATCACAACAAAGAGCACAATGTATTAGCTTACCCAGATTACATGTATTCATTTGCATATTTCCATATGTATCTACACACATTATTTGTGAATACTGTATAATAAGCACAGTTGTTTTAAAAAAATATATATCAGTGATTTATTGGTCTGCAAAGAGTCTACCCTGCACTTAAGTAACCAACACTTCCTGCTACTTCACGAACTGGTGGTGGATGTAAATGATGCAGTTTTGTGTTTTGCTGACAGTATCTTTGGAATATCAACATGGAATTTTTTTTTTT
>JANJYP010144501.1:0-13833 GCA_024605115.1 Rastrelliger brachysoma
CACACACACACTTGCTTACACACGTATACACACATTCTATTGGTCCAGGTGGCCAGTATTGTATTATGTTGAAGGGGGTGGGGGAGGTGTAATTGGGGGAGTCATGGTTCACTGCATGGGAACGGATTGGCTTTCCATTAGCAGTGAATGACCATTTGTCAATATCTGTTAAACACTAATACACACACCCACACACTCACATACACACACACACACACGCACACACTCACACACCAACTTGCACTTTTAATTCACTTAGCCCTTACATACTGTCCATATTCTGACTCATAGTTAGTCTACACCAATTTACATTTACACATTTCCATCTGTCCTTATTATGTGTTTGATTAATGTTATGAAAAAAGAAATACACAATTATTATATTATTGTTCTGGAGAACATTTGAACATATTTGGATGCTGATTTCACAGGTCAAAATGACACATTTTCATATATAGAAATGTGTAAGAGCTGCACAAAAAAAAAAAAAATCTGATGCATTGTTATATACTGTGGTTCACATTAAGACAAGTCTGACTGAAAGAAATGTATACAGGGTGTTGTTACTGCTCTTAAATGTAGAAATGAGTTAAAAAGATACACTTCGTACCTCAGTCCATTTTAATAGGCATTTTATCATTGCATGATCTTGCTTAACTCTTACTAGCAAGTAAAAAGTTTCCCAGTAACAATCTATTTTTGACTAATGTTAACTGTGTTAGTCATTCATTACATGCAGAAGGTGTCCACCATTGTGAATAAGTTGGTTCACACATTATCTAAGTAAACAGTTTGTTAACTGCCTCATCTGATATGCTTCAATGAATCACTTCCTCAGGCAATGTACAACAGTAAAATAAACTTAAATTATTTTTATCTGAAAGGAGTGTGTGTATGTACGTGTGTGTGTGTGTGTGTGTGTGTGTGTGTGTGTGNTGTGTAGCTTGTAATATCTCATGATTTACAATAAGGAACTAATGTTTTAGGGGAATGGAGTGCTGCAAAGTATTCATCAGCTCATCTCTGAATTCATCTCATCATCATGACATGGCTTCAGTCACTTCTACAGAATTGTTTGCTAATTGCTAATTGTGTTTAATGGTGTTTACTGTGGTGAGTAATCTGTAATTGCCCTTAAATACCCTTGGGGCTACTGAACAATGACATAAAACTCTGTTTGGTTTCAGTGTTGCAGGAATAGATGATTTTACAGTTTAAGCAAATTTGCAGAGGAGAACAGAGGCAACCACAAATGTCAATATGAAGGGGGAAACATTTTAATGCACCTGTATGAAATCAACCATGCAGAAATACCCCACTCTATCTTATCTTACACTTTCTGTAAACAGAAGTGGTAGTCGATTGAAGTGGAGGTTACTTATTAGGAAGTCAGATTTACTGTGGTCAAAACTTACTGGAGGTGATAGAGATAAAAGCCTTTGACCTTAAATTTGCTGGTGGCATGTAATACTTTATTGTTTGTTCTACCAAGTCTATTTGCATATAGTTTTTATTATCATAAGGATAATGAGAGAGATGGCACAAAGCCACAATTTCATATCATCATTCATGCATATCCTGAACCAGAACTCAATGTGATCCACGAAAGGCAAATGTGATAAAAGTTTAATTCTACCTAAGTTATATGTTTAAGACTAAAAGATAAATAAGTAACAGTAAAAAAACACTGTTGACACAGAAATAACTTTCACCTGATAGTAATCATTCATAATTTAAATGCACTTGATAGATGTTTTTTTTCTCACATGTTGCATTATGTTACAGTATGTTTTAATGTGTTTGTCTTTTTGCAAACACTTTTATCAAAAGTGACTTACAAGCAGATGACAATGCTCGACTAGCCGACCAGGTACAGAGAGCACTAGACAGACTTTTTTGCTTGTTTGTTTTTTTGTTAATTAAATGACTGTACATGCAGGAGCTGAGTTTATGAACACAGAGGGAGGGTGTCAACAGGACTGCATGGAGCTGGGTGGCTCATTCCTCCATCACGTATTCACAGATGAAAAGAGTCTGGATTGTGATTTTGTACCAAGCAGTGCATTTCCATTGGTCATTTTGAAGCAAGTGTCAAAGCTTCCCACTGCGGGGAGACTAACAGAAGAGTGACATGAGATCATTTAGGTTGGATTATGCTGATATGTCACTACATTAAGAATCATCCTCTGAGGTTTAACAGTAGTCTAATTGAAGGATCATTTTTAATATTTTTAGCCGAATAAGACTAAGAATGGATGTTTAGCTGTTGTTCAAAAATTGTCTCAAAGTTGTCAAAAAGCTCTTCTCCGAGTCTTGCAAAAAAACACCAGAAGTCGATCAGAGTTGCAGAGTAGTCAAAGTTTTATTGTTTGAAGACAGAACTACAAAACTGGACTCGGTACGTCGATACAAAGATCATATGAGCTGACCCTGAATCCTTTGAATCTGTCCCCTATTTATATGGTAAAAATTGTTGTTGAGCTTGTTGAACTTGCCAAACCTCTCACCACTTGTGGATTTATGTTATATCATGTATATGATTATGAAAAAAACCCTCCATTCTGTGCCAATTCCATATGAGGCTACTGTAAGGCAATACCTAGCCTAGCCTTATGCCAGCAATCACCGGTTGGGGTTATGCTTGGCCTTGCTGTTATCGCCCAGTAATTGGCTGTTTCAGATAGAGCAACATGGACAAACTTAGCATCCCTTATCTCCCCCTAACACTGAGTTCTTACAGTTTTTAAAACAGGTTCAGCTGTTCTTAAACACCAACTGTAGCCCTAATTACTCTCTACATTTTCAGAAATCATCTTAATAACAGGATATATTTTTGATTACATAGTTTCACACGTATAGTGGGACTGATGGGAAGCTCATTAGTTTTGCAGATATTTGGTTATAAAATATAGTATTGATATAAAAGTATCCGCAAATTTGTTACAGTTCAACCATGTTTTCATGTCATGACATTTCACTAAAAGTAAAAAATGTTGATTTGTTTAAAGCCATATAAGATAGACACTGAATCACTTAAGTCATTAAGATACACATATGAGTATCTGTAGGCTATCACAACCATCTAATAGTAGTTATGTTAAGTCAGTTTGGACCAAACTGGTTGACCAACATTTGTTAACCGAGAGCCAAGGTGCTACCATGGCTCACAAAGTACTTATTATTATTCTTTTAAGTTTGATATAATTTGACTTGGATTTTCATTTCATTTTCCTCCATCGATCTATCAAATCAGGCAGCAGAAATGAGCCAGTAATGTATGTGTGCTGGTTATTTCCAATTTTCTCTCAACTTTAAGGTTTGAATGAATTTGTGCTCCTTTCAAATTATTAAGTATCCAGTGATCTGGGTAACCTTACAGTAGTCATAACTGGGTTATCCATATATTGCCCTAGGGCACCAACCAAAGAGGGAGAGGGGGAGGGAAGACCAAATGATTAAATCAGTGAGATTCTTAAAATACTGGTCATACTTTCTATTAAGCTGTATATATATTATTTAGGCCTATTGGAAGACATGCAAACAAGTACAAAAAACAAAAAGAATTGCAATTATTTGCGAATCAGGTGCAATATGCATAAGTGCCCCCCTCTTGCACTCCACTTGGGTGCCCCCTACCAATCACAGTGGTCAAGCTTGGGTCCTCACAGTCTATGGTCCTTATGCAGTTAGTACTAAATTAATCAAACTTTGGGCTAATTCAGACTAATTCAAAATGGACAGATGTGAGAGAGAAATAATCTGGGCATATAGAATATATCCTTAATCTGAAGTTTAAAGGAAGCAGGTAAACTCAAATTGAGACAGCAGATGCAGCAGATGCAGGTGTCATCATTAGCAGTAGGGAAAACCATTGACTGTAAAAGCTGCCGACACAGGAGCTAATGGGGCACCCCATTGAGGATGAGGATTTAATGATTTTTTTTAATATGATTGCAACAGTCATTATTGGGTTTGCCTTGTTTGGTTGTATTTGTGCAATGTTTTTGGTAATGGTTTAGCATGGAGTCTACATGCAGGACATTTATGATGGAAATAATGACATTTAGCATGATGTATTTCATTAGGGTGTAACTTGCATTCAGTGTGTAGACATTTGTTGCATTTTGGTTGGATCATATCCTCTTTAGTAGTAGCTATGCGCAGTAAGCATGTACTTTAGCCATACATTATTGTTCTTGCCATAGTAAATTTCCTTTTTTTATGTGTGACGTCAGAGGAGAGGGGCACTTCAAGAGTAGTCCCCTGGGGCACCATAGGGGCCTGGTTATAACTTTATTTAATTCTCATCCTGAGTTTCTGTTTGCCACATTTACACTCCACAGCAATCCAAAAAAGAAAAAAAAAACAGTAATCATAAAATAATTGGCTCTATTTTCCTGTGTGCATCTTGTGTCTTCAGTCTTACCACCACCGACATCAACACACTAAACAAAGCAATACATGACCTAATGTACAGAAAAACGCGCACAGAAGCACCGATAGAAACAGAGAACATGAGCCAAGGCAGACATTTACAGTCATTCAACCACATTTTCCCACACTCTGAAGAATTGATCAGTATTGATCACATGTAAATGATATTCATTGTCTCATCCTTTTGTCTGTCTGTATTGATGTGTGTGTGTGTATGTGTGTGTGTGTGTGTTTGTGTGTGTGTGTGTGTGTGTGTGTGTGTGTGTGTGTGTGTTTGTGTTTGTGTGTGTTCCCCTGCAGCTGTTGGAATTGTGTAGATTGAACTCGTACTGCTTCCAGACACCCGTCGCCACTCTGCTCTCCGCCAGACATTTGGCCTCGCCTCGTACTCACAGCTGGCTCCAAACGTAAGATGTAAGTTTCAACACAGTAAGCGAAATATATTTTCATTTAATTTATAGTTAGTTTTTGTAGTATTTTTACAGTACAGGTAGTACTGGAGTGATAATTTGTTGTTTTCGGAAATTAATTTACACTGAGCTTTCTCACAGGATGAGACATTTCCTTAGTGACATGGGTTGGGAATACATGAGCAGAGTTGTGGGAATTAGGCCCGGTTTCCTCTCACACATTGCCAGCCGTGTTCTGACTGCTCACAGCTCGGTGTTTGTTTTGGTTAATCTAAGTGTCAGAGCAATTTTATTGTCTATTTGTTTTGTAAGAATTGGGCAGCACTGTGAGTACCCATTATGGACAAAAATAGGCTCCACATTAGGTTAATACATACATAAACTAAGAAAAATGAAACAAAAGGGTGATTCAGCATGGTGGTATGGCAACTGAGAAAACACACAGGCAAATAAAAAAAAAAACAAAATCAAAAGAACGAAAACATTTTAACCACTTTGACAACACACAAGAAATAAAGAAATATAACCAAATCATACTTTCTGTTTTTGCAGCATGTTTCTGTAATCGGTTGCATTTTCTCACTTTGCAGTGCTTTCTTCTAAATGATTCACACATGTTAATACATTGGTGAATATGTTTTCTTCTTTTGCTTTTTGTTTTGTCTATCTGTGAGTGTTCCAAGTTGCAGTGCATTGTGTTATCAGATCTCCCCTATTTTATGATGACCACAAATATACATTGTCCATTATGATGACAACCAAATGATTTTTTCTATCCATTACCTTGTAGACTGACAATTGTCCTCATTCATTCATTCCTTTCTCTTCTCAGATAGGTCTTTGACAGGCTCATACTATGATTAGCGACACGTGTTAATCAATCAATAGGCAAATGCTATTTATATGACCATGACAATAGGTAATAATTGTAAGTTTCTGGTTGTCATCTAACCGTCTATCCATGAGATATTTATTCTCATGTCTAGAAAATCTCAGTATATCAGGTTCTGGATATGAAGCTAAATGCTTCAAAATGTATAGAAATGAATGTGCACATTAGAGTTTTAATTGCTCAGTGATCAGCTTTTGATCGGTGATGTTCATGCTAAAGACAAAGATGCTGAAGAATGATATTTGATTATCGGAAAACAAAAAGGGTGACAGAGAAAGAAATGAAAAGAAATGATGACATGCCACAAATGCAAGGTGGATTGGAATATATTTGTCAGTGCAAACATGGTGTTCATGAGGTGAAAACACCGCAGTGTGAAGTGAAAATAACAGATTGAATCAAATGTAATTTTTTTTTCTTTCAGCACAACTTTGGAGTTGTTTCTCACGTTTACACCACATTTACTATCGTCAAATACACAGACAAGACAACCCATGCTGGTTTAATTTGTTTATTTAGTCAGTTGAATAAATTGCTAGCATAGCTATAAGCAGTAACATTGTTGTTATGGTTACCTGCAGTTAAAGACATCTTAAGCTATGTTTAAAAAAGTAAGAAGTCATTAAAAATCTCAGCAAATCTCGACTTCGCTCGGCCAATGCCACAAAGGTGCATAACCACACGTATTCACACACACAAGAACGCATGCACACACACACGCACACAAACATAGTAGACAGTGCGCCAGAGCATTATTACATGTTAAAAATGTTTGTTTGTTGTGTGAGTCTGTGAATGTGGCATCGGCAGAGCTTTTTGTGTAAGTCATAACTGTGATAGTAGCTCCTCCTGGGTTCTACTTTCATGCCAGCAGTCATAGTATAAGTGTAGGCGTCAGTTTCGTTGAAATAGTGAATATCTCATGTGAGAATGAAACTAATTAAATGCACATTCAGCTTTGTCAGATTGACTGTAAATGGAAGGCTGATTAAAATTTGCATTTGCTTTTAAATGGAAAAGGAAACTTGTAAATTTGATAAAGTTGGCATATTTAATATCCTGGTTTAGTTTATATTGTTATTTTGACAAATCTAGCATGTCCTCACAGCACTGATGAAAACCATGTGATACAGTTGAGAACCCTACAGTTGGAAACGCTAACAAGCAGACCATATTGTGTCAGACTACTCTTATTAAGGTCAACACTGAACTTTAACGTTTAATTCCAAAACAGACATGAAGTCCCAAAAATGCTCTGGATGAAATCATAATCCATCTCCATGGCAACTAAGTAAACTGCAGATGAAGATCATGTGCTACGGATGAAAGCTCTATAAAAGGCTATGGGTGAGTAAACCTTTTTGAAATGGTGGTGGTAGGTGTGGATTTGTGTATTTCACTTTCATTTCGATAGTTAACAGCATAGAAATAGATAGGAAAGGTGCATTTATACTGTATGGTACGATACATATTCTAACCATTAGGTTACCACGACATCCTGTTAATAAATGCAGCTTGAGCTGATTGGAGTTTTATTCTCAAAATAAGATATCCTTCCAATATTAAAGGGCACAGTACAACACTTGATTTTGCAGTATCTGGCAGTAGTTGTGCAGTCAGGTATGCAGTGTTCTGTTTTTGCATTTTAATTTATTACGCTGTTGATGCAGCAAAATATAGTGAAGAGAAACCAAACATAAGTGACTGTCAGTGATATCTTGGTTACAGTTTTATAAGATACATTGTTTCTGAGTTTTGAAGATATAGAATTAATCCAATTATGATTAATTCAGATAGACTTTGTAGTTATTCCACTAACTGGTCTGTTGGGGGTGCTATAAAAAAAAAGTTCACAGCACACTCATTTTGTAGTTATATTTAACAACATATTTATGATTTTTTTTTATTATTGATTATGATTGTTATTCTTATTGTGACAGTTGATGGTCCTGTCACTATGCCTCCAAGTGATCATGCGCCCTTGGCTACTTGGCTATCTAAGTGGATATCCCTTTGGGTGACTGCTCAGTGTGTATGACTCTTACCCAGGAGGTTGTGGGTTCAATCCCTGCCTGGACCCTCCTTAGCTGTCATTGCTGCATTCTTATAATATTTAATGTGACTGATTTGTAAACATTTAATTAGACCAATCAGGTTGGGGCAGGTTAGCGAAGAACCACTGAAGTATTAAGAGATGAACTGACATATTGTTGTTTGTATACATTACAAGTAAAAGCATTGCCTTCCAAATTTAGTGAAACATTTTCAACTAAAATCACATTAAATGTCAAAAGTGAAAAGTGCTCATCATGCAAAATGGATACTTTCAGATTCTTTTGTTGGATGCCTCATCATGTAAACTTCATGTTAACATTGTAGCTGATTGATATAGAGTCAATTTTAACATATGTTATAATGTGATCATTGGTGTTATAAGTCAAATATTAATCATCAAAATAAAAAAAATATATGTAGCTATTACATAAATATGCAAGGATAGACATTTTTTTTGTTTCTGATATGTTGTGCAGTAGAAGAATAAAGCAGCAGAACATTTGTGCCCCCCTCTTTCAAATTCATTTATTATTTTTTAACCACACAGTGTCATCTCCCCAGATGATTGCTGTTTTTTCATCTTTTCTTGTATGGTCTAAAGTGGTCTACATATATAAAAAAAAAAGTAAAATCTGCCTTTGCTGCATTTTCACAAATAGAATAAAGCTTTCACATTTCTGGAGCTATGTGTTGAAGAGATTTTTGCCTCTCTTAGATAATTCAGTCCAGATTTTACCAGTCTAGGTAAGTGGTATTATACTTTCTGGCAAAATATATCAATATGAACAACACTATTTCCTGGATTTTGCATCACCATTGTCCCTGCAGGAAATGGGATTCAAAATGAAAACATTTTCGGGACGGGACCCCCCTTACACCCACTGTTTTGTGTCACCTCAACTTCTCAAATCAAAGTCACACCCTTGCATTTAGCCTTCACACTGTGTAATAATCTTTAAACTTTGTGTTGGCAGTTAACTACAAGAAATCACTTTACTCTTTGTCCTAGCAGGACATGTGTGAACAGAGACGCCCATCTGTGACTTTGGAAAGCTACAAAGAGAAAGCAAAAGGTTTACATAAAGATTTACTAAACTTTTTTTTTTTCTGGGGCTGCCTCACTGTAATCTACAATTTAGTTCCTTTATTTTTGCTGTGCACTGCATTATAGGATAACAGTGTCCATCAACAGCACACTTAAAAATCAAGTTAACTTAATGACATGTTTGTCATGTTTCCAGTGACAGTGCATCTCAAGCTGAAGGTCTGATTAGAGTTAGTTGTTTGTTATATGTAACTGAGTTTAAGTCAGACACAGAATGAGACAGAGGAAAGCTTTTTAGCTTGTTCACATTTCTGCAGGTGTCATCGTGTTTCTTTGTACTGTAGGGGGAGACAGAGGAAAAGAGAACAGAGCCAAGAGAGAGTGACACCCACACATACGCAGACACACACACACGCACAGAGAGAGAGAGAGAGAGAGAGAGAGAGAGAGAGAGAGAGAGAGAGAGAGAGAGAGAGAGAGAGNCAGTAGGTGGGTCTTGTGCGAGTAGGCTACAGAGGGAGAGAGAGAAAGAGAGAGATAGGGGGAGAGAGACACAAGAGGAAGGAACAGTACAACAGACAAAAGAGCTGAGCTGTTTGGAGGAGTTTGTTTACAAGCCTTCAGTTCGGACTCGGACCAGACGCTGTATTCAACTATCTCTCCTGTGGAAACTCTTGGATTTATTATTATTTTGCCTACTTTTGGACGTTTCGTTTTTGGTCACACTGGACCAAGAGGACCCTATTTGGACGCACTTTTAGAAAACTCATATCACTGCCGGTCATCCTGTAATTTTTCATAACCCGCAGTGATGTCCCACCACTGACATGTACCGCGAGTCCAGGTGAGTAGTGACAGACATAGCGGAGGTGTTTGCTCTTGCGTGCGTTTGTGTGTGTGTGTGTGTGTGTGTGTGTGTGTGTGTGTGTGTGTGTGTGGCTCCCTCTCTCTCTGTTGTATTGTTGTTTGTTTCTGAAAAGGTTACTTATCATTTGTTTCCCTACTGTGCTCATGCAGCTGTCACTTTGCAAACACTCTCCTTGATGTCTCCTTTGTGCATAATGGCAGTTTTTTTATAATGTAGGAAATTAATAGTAGCTCTGCTTTCACATTGTGCTTTCTTTTACATGTACTTCTCACCCTATAATATTTATATGATATTTAAGTCAGAGCATGAAGTGATTTAGTCTTACTTTTTAGATGTTTCTGTTATGCAGAGGTTGTGTTGGTGCGTTTTGCAGAGAGCCAGACTTAGCCGGTGTGCTGAGCACCGGCTTCGGTTCCTTTTTTATTAAACTCATAATACATTAGTTTCGTGTTAAGGACATGTAATAATGATACACGCAGCATGGAAGTAAAGTGATCATCTCAACAAAATCTCCCGTGGATGGCTATATTTGCAGGTATGCAGAGGATAAAACGCATTTAATTAGCTGAATAGTGCATGTAGTGTGAAGACTTAGTTTTTTTCTCTTAATAGTTGAATATATGTGAATATATAAGGCAGCTTGCCTCGTTATAGTCATAGTCACAAAATACACCGACCTTTCAGTTTACCACTATACATTTCAGGTTATAGATTCACGTGGAAATTCAATATGGTTTAATTTTAATATTACCGATCTGTAATAGATAAGCACGTTTCTTACTCTATCAGTTTCCGTGCCTTACCGGTGGGAGGCGCACAAGCATTGAGAAGAAAGAGAATTGTATAATCCAGCACACTCAGTGCCTATGACAGCTACTGGATTATTTTAATACCTTTGTTTTAATATTAAAGTGAAACGTGTCATCTGGAATGTCACCTTTTTCTAGTGAATCTCGACGAGATCTCATTTGTGGTCGCCCACGGAGACAGAAACTACAGCCTACCACTTCATTTTAATACTGAGATGGTAAATACACGCGGCTGAACGGATCCCGTTCATAAAAGTGCCGTGACACCTGATAAAAAGTCTTGTTTGCTACAGTTCTTGTACTGGCGTTGTGGATTTTATTTCTTCCTTCCATTTGTTTTTCCGTCTAGTTCGCCTCGGTGCCTTTTTGCAATACGACGCCTGACACAACTCCTGTCAGAGCGCTCTGAACTGCACCGAAACCTGCAGGGAAAGTTTTTTTTATTTTCATACGGTTGGAGAACGGCTGCCGCGTCCAGTTAAAGTGCGGTTGTTGTTGCTGTTTCACCGTGCGTAAAAATGCGTAAAAACCGAAAGGATGACTACTTAAATCAAAGGTGCGTAAAAGTGTATTTGTCGGCACGTGGAGACTTGGTTCTAATACCAGTTGCTTATAATGTTTGGTCATTTTGGCACAGAAGTAGGTCACTGCCGCTGGGATCCTGCGCCGGGGAAACTGAAGTTAGTCTGGGCAAACAGGAAGCGCTGCAACACAATATCATTTCTTTTATTAGAATTTAACGTTGCAAATCTGGCTTTACACATTAAAACGACAAATGACAGTTTCGTAATAGGCCTATGCATTGTTCCTGGGGCAAATGAGTGTCTTAAATATCGATCTGCATTTTGTTTTTACCTTGTTCCCGTTAATCAACGTAAAATAAGTTGAAATGTATAATTAGATTTCCTAGTTGATTTTGGCTACAGGAACAATTTGATTTCCAGAGTGACTGGTCTAAAGAGAGGGACTTGTCTCCGGTCGTTTCAGTGTGACGCAGTTACTCCAGCGGCTTTCTTCATGCCTGATTATTTTCCTCCACAAATCAAACAAAGATGTGCTGCAATCAGCAATTTCAAACAATAGGGACGCACCGAGCGGCCAGTTTGGACAGGAAACCTGGCTACAGCCCGAGCAAGAACATAGTCACTGCACAGTCAAACACCCACATCTCACACAACTCCAAATCCTTCAGTTGGAGGTTAGTCAGAATATAGCCTAGCAATGTGTGATTCACAAGCCCAGCAGATTATTTAGGCGGATCCGTTTTTATTAAATAGTCCATTACGCGCCTGCACGCTAGTCATTGCGAAATGTTCTTGTGAAGTTAAGCTGTAAAGCTGTTAAGGAAAACCTCCAATCTGAGGTCCAGCCCTGCGCCACAACATATCCAGCTACAGCTCCCGACGCAAGAGACTTGGGGCTGTTTTGAACAGAATGATGAAAGCCCAGGTTGACGGTGACGTTCTGTTCATCCAACAGACCAACAAACCGGTCCGATGCCTCCACCACA
Source organism: Rastrelliger brachysoma (assembly GCA_024605115.1). NCBI lineage: Eukaryota > Metazoa > Chordata > Actinopteri > Scombriformes > Scombridae > Rastrelliger > Rastrelliger brachysoma. The sequence goes on from JANJYP010144501.1 coordinate 12,024, forward strand.
GTAACTACAACAGAGGGGAGCGGAGGAGATCCGCCACTCGCCGGTGCCACTGGAGTCTCTGCGCAAACCTCCCGTTCAAAGCCAGCCACCGATCGCGGCGAGCGGAGCTTTGGCAACCACGGGTCCTCCTCCGGAGGAGAGCCGCCGTCACCGTCCTGGTGCAGAAACAGAGCCATCTCCCCTACCGAATACAGATCTCAGAAGAGGTCTACACCCCCTTGTCGCCGCTTATCCAGCGGATATTACTCTTTGGACAACGAGTCGCAGCCGAGCTCCCCGGACCCCTTGAGGCCAGCGACGGCTGACAAATCCACGCAGACGCCCAGCCCCGCCGGACAGGTGATGAATCACGCCCTGCAGTGCATGGCTGAGTCGCTGAGCGGAGGATCGCGGACGCACCAGCGGCACGGTGAGAGGCACTTTGCATACATAACAGATAAATTACCTGCCAGTACTAACCAGGTAAACGCAGGTATAATTGATTAGCGTCACAAGTCCCATGACAACTAATAGAGCGATAAAGAAAGCAGCAACTTGAAACTGATCCAAAAATACATATGATTTTCAAAAGAAAACATATTAAAATACTTTTAATCATTCTTTGCTTTTATGAGAACACCCTCCTTTGCCTTGTTGCTACTGTTATAAATAATAACAAGACATCCAGACAATGATCAATTTACTCAACCAACATATAACACATAGGTCTTTCTTCTTTAAAACTTTAAATATTGCCTGAAATGTCCTGAATTTGCTTGAAATAATCATCCAGACTGTATCAGTTTTAAGAGGTGGTAAATGGTGTTAAAGTGACTAAATGTCTGAAAATATGAACACATCAATATACAATATTAACTATATCTGTTATGTGTGCAACTTACTGAACTGATTCAGTCAATACTGTCTGCTCTGGCTTTATTCTCTGAAATTTGGCTGCTGCTGTGTGGGTGTAAAATATGAAACCAGATATGAGCTAGCTTCCCTGAAGCTTCCTTTTTAATACATTTGGAGGTTAGGCGGGTGGTGGCGTTGAATGTTAACAATGATAGTAAAAAGATTAACAAAAACATACTCAGGATGTTTTTGTACTCCCCTTTTTCTCCCTCTAGGTCTTACTCATGAGAGTTGTTTCCACTACAGTTTTTTTTGCTACTTTTCAAATGAGCGAGTTGGGTTTTTTTCTGTATCCTGCTCGAATGACTAACACCGTGTGCACCTCAATCCCACTGGCCCAAAATCAGGCTGAAACATGCAGATGCAAAAACACACCAAGATGACTCCTCATTGCCAAACCCATTTCTCGTGATTCCCATGTTCTCATCCTATTGTAGTGTTATTCCAGTTCCTATTTGAGTAAATTTTACTGCTGTTGAGCATGTGTAACCCTCCCAAAACCATTCAGGATCAGTTTAAACTAAACACATCAGACTGACCTCATATGAAATTCATATGACATTATCGAAGCCATTTGTTTCATATAAAAACAAGTGGAACTTACTATTATATCTTCCATTCACATTATTTTTATCCAAGTCCTAATCTCTAATGTCTTGTTGGACACAAACACACTTTCGTAGGCACTCTGTAATGCTGTTTAAACACTACCATATATTTTGTTTTGTGCCTTCTCCTTCTGTAAAACCAATTTATAGTAACAAACTGACTTTGTGAATAACTATGACTCATACATCTCAGCAGGCCTATTTAGACCTGCTGCTTTTGGATGGCTGCCTTAGATTCACAGCTCTCATTGAAGTCTATTCAATCATATTTACAGGAAGGAAGGAAGGTCTTGCATATAATTAAACCA
>JANJYP010144501.1:13863-28184 GCA_024605115.1 Rastrelliger brachysoma
GTGTGTGTGTGTGTGTCATCATTGGAAAGTCATGAGGCAGCAACCTCTTGTGAATATTTTAATTAGCTGACATAGAATACCACATGGAAGTTATCAATCACTATATTAAAAACATAGACAAGTGTGTCCTCACCAACTAGACCACATTAAATAGATCAGCCTGAGTGTATTTATACGAAAAATTGAAGAAAATGTAGGTACGCTCGCCGCTGGGAACTTTGCAGGTGGAATATTTAAAATAGTGAATCATCTTTAGTCTTTGGAACCTGTAAAGCAGTCTAATCTATGCAAACAAGTTAGTAGTTATAGTTTGCATGTGACATGCTACATCAGATTAACTGCTGAGAGATGAAGCACTTAAAGCAGAACACAATAAGCATTGCATTTTTATATATATATACATTGTTGGAGTTGCAAGAGGGAGTTTGAATATAAAAACCCAAAAATCAATGCAGTGAAATAAGACCTTATCAAAACCTGCTGTCTACATTACTACTTTAAGTTATGACAGATCATTTAGGGATTTGGGTGCGTTATGCAAGTAGCGGTTGATGTAGCCTTGACCTAATAACCTCAAACAGAGATGAGAAGCGAGCTGCAGAGGTCTGTTAACCTCACTTCTTTCTCACTCCACATCTCCAGATTTTTATTTGTCTTCAGCTCCAACCGAAGCTGCCTTGCTTCTCGAGTGATTTATCAGATTTCGCGCTGCTCCATCTGGAACCACAAACAGCTTTACACAACTTTTTTCCACACGTGTCATGTATAAAATCTACTCTCTCCCCTTTTTAAGGAGGTGAAGTGTCAGTCGAAGCACTGAAAGGAGTTGCTGTGATTTGAGGGAGAAGAGATTAAAGCAGTTGATATGTCAGTTCAGGGTTAATCACTGTGGTGAACAGATGTTTCAATCTGATGTGAAAGTGCTGAAAATAGTTGAAATTAGAGCTGGAGTCTAATTACTTAAAGCAGATGAAGTGTTAGTTCAAATGTAGTTGTAAAAGGCTTTCAACTTTGGTTATTGTGAATAAAATTATTGTATGTTCTGTCAGTTTGATCAGTACTGGCCTACATGACATGAGAAAAGTCTTTGCTGGACATTGATGTGCCTGTCCTCAGGATTTATGTCTGCTTCTTATTTAGATACAAACACAGCACAACACACATGAGTCTGTCACCTCCAGCAACAACAACCTAAAATGGTACTCCAGTAGACTTGTTTATATCAGGACAACTCCTGCTTTTAGACACGATGCCGCCGGCTAAAGTTGCCAGTCCTGTTGCTTGGTGACCGTGAAGCTGAGATAAGTCAAAAAACAAACAACAAAAAGAGAGCATCCCATTGCAGGGTTAGCTAGTGCTTTAGATGACATATACCACTGTATATGTCATCCACAGCACAAATTTTTCGGACACACTTAAAAATGTACACAATCTCAATGGACTGAAAATCTGTATCATCCGGCTTTTTTTCTTGTGTTTTGTCTCTGAGGAACTTGCAAATGTTCAAATGTCCTGGCTTTATATAGACACGAAAAAAAAAATATTAAAAAGCATGACCCTCATTAGTGGATCACTGGTACCAAAACGACCCAATACTCTAAAATTTCTTATACTGTAATTTTCATGGAAACAATCTATTTTTTAAAGATTCATTTATAATTTTGGCTGTGACTGTACTAAAAGAGATTACACTTGAAGACTGAAGAATGATTGTTAATGCAATATTTCAAAATGCATGGGGTGTCCACTGTAGATCCACTATGTCTACTTTCATCTGGACTTTACTAATTTCTCAAACTCTCTGTCACTCTTACTTAAGGTGCTTTTCCACCAGATAAAGAGGAGACATCATTCTTCATGTAAAATTCACATGAATATAGTTGTGTCTAAATTCATTTAACCACAATCATATCTATCTGTGTTTGTTTTTCTCCAGCATACAATAAAAGCACCTTTTAAGAAACCTCAGCATATTGTCTTAACCTCTGTATACATGGCTCTGCTTTTTATAATAGCAGTGATTGGCCAGACTCAGAGCCCCAGAGAGATAAGAGTTGCAACACTCTCGTCACGTGGTTCATGTAAGCCAAACATGTAATAGTTCCAAACACACGCTGCGCTGTCACATTCTTCTATAGACCATTTCAATGCACTAAGACTTCCTCTCTGCACTTTGACACACTATCAAAACACTCTCAGGATCATTTTCACCTACTCACTTTTTGTTTTGTCGCTGTCTGACCGCTGTCTTTTTTTGAGAAAATGGCTAAATTAGTTTTAGGACCTTCGCTAACTATGGGGGCAAACGTTTTAATCACATTGAGAACTCAGAAAACCATTAAAGACCTGTGGAACATGAGTCAGGTCCTGAATACACTATATTGAACTAATATAGTGTAACGAAACAGTATAAACTTTGTGTTATTTGCATGGAGTCACTCACCTCAGATAACTCGTTGCCATTATGAGCTGATTGTCGAGCATCTGCTTGCCCAGCCACTATAGCCACAGAAAGGGAAACTTTTTCCTTGTTGTTTTGACTTCTTCACGAGTTTTACTGTCTCTCATGGATATGGACATTACTACTACTGCACTGCTCTATCATTTCTTTTTCGGGAAAAACATCAAAACAACCCAAAACTACCCCAAGTGACAGTGGCTCACTGCTGACAACAACCATTGCGATTGTGGCATGGCAGAGGAGAACCTGGGCAGGCTTTGAACCCTCAATCTCCCAGGTAAAAGTAAGGCGTGCTGACCAGTCGACCAAAGGAGCCTCCCTGTGGACAAGTAGCCAGGGCACATGATCACTTGGAGGCATGGTGACAGGACCCTTAACTGTCACACCATGTTGTTACATAGTCATGGAAATGGATATGACAGCTTCATGGAGATATTATCGACATTACACCCGATCAGCTGGATCATTTCTTTTTGTAAAAAGTCAAAACAACAAGGAAAAAAAATTTCTTTCTGTGGGTATAGTGGCTGGGCAAGCAAATGTTCGACAATCAGCTTGTAATGGCTTTTCAACATAATTATCTGAGGTGAGTGACTCTATGCAAAAACACAAAGTTTATACTGTTTCACTACACTGTATTAGTTCAGTGTGCACAGTGGTGTCTCGTAAGGACCCGACTCATGTACCACAGGTCTTGAAATGGTTTTCTGAGTGTGTTTAGAGGCCCAATGTGGTTAAAGTTGCCCCAAACTTAGCATTAAAGCTATCTCAAAGGTCTGAGCAGCCACGGGAGAACTCCAGTGGTCACATCATTTTTAATCGCAGTTTTTGCTTCCTCCAACACCCTCTGGAAAATGATATAGGGGTCAAAATGGCCACAGTTCTCCTTTAAGTTTCTCCACATAACAAATTTGTTTTACTTTCGGCAAAATCGAATAGTAATGGTTCCTTATTGCTAAGTCTAGATCAATAAGTTAACTAACGCTGTGATTGTAGACGACAAACCAGATGTTGTCGAGGTACAGAGAAAGTTGCGCCTGCGTATATTCGACATTATTGTTTTGATCGATTGATTGTTTTGTCTATGAGACAAACAGCCTATCGTGTGTGTGTCATTGCAGCAAGGGCAATGTAATTTTGTATACTTAGCACATATAAATAAAAAAGTATAAATAGTATATATAAATACACAATAGAGAGAGTTGACAATTAAAAATAGGTAGTGATTTAATCAGTTTACCCCTGGAGTTACCTTCACAGCTAGCAAAGTGGCACTATCAAACTAGCAGACAATCAGTCATTTTCCAAGATAAAACTATCTATAATTATGCTGTGCACATGAAAGTAAAGATCAGTATATGCATCCTAAAAAGCTTCTGATAAAATGTATGCAGTTGGCAATTCAAAAGTGGTAGCTGTTTAATCAACTTATCTCAGAAGATACTTGACACTTTGGAGGTGATGTTTGGAACTATACGAGATTGCATACCGCGGAAGTAGGCCGCATGAAAGCGTACAACGGAGTGCTATGGCAATGTCTCCACTCTATTTATTTCTATTGCTCTGGCCAGACTGATTCTGTCTCGTCTGTCCTTTTTTACCACAGCCAGACAGACAAGATACGAGTCAAAACAGACAGGCAAGCCTCTCTGTTCATGTGCGCGTGCACATATGAGTGTGTGTGCGTGTCAGTCATTAAGTATGCCAATCAAAATAAGCCTCAGTGTGCGTGTCACAGTCAAAATAGGCCTGCAGGTCTTTTGTAAGATGCAGACAGAAACCCTTTGCCTCTCATTCATTCTGCTACGTCCATCAGATATGGCAGATAAAGGAGATAAACCACACACACACTTGTACCATACGCAAAAGATCATACATTGTCCTTAGGAAATAACAAGTCTCAGGTATCAAGAATGCCCATTTGTGTGTAAGAGAGTGAGATTGAGCATCAGAGCGTCAGGAGGATCAGTTTATCAACTTGTTGTTGCCGTTGTCTGACAGAGTGATTACAGCTCCTATCACAACACTTCCTCCTCCTGCAGGAGCGAGATCACATGTACAGTCGTAGAGAGACTGGAACAGCTGACTTCAATGCAGTTTTTCTTGGGTTGATTTATATTCACAGCTTATTTATAACACAACCTTAGGGCTGGTGGCACAAAGATAGATTTTGCCTGAGGCTTTGATCTAATAGATAAACTGAAATCTATTCTTAGGCTGTAGTGCATGATAATTAACAGTATCTGTTCTTGGTGAATGAAGAATGATTTCAATCCAAAAATCATGGTGCTTTATCTTTGATTACAAAAAGATGTTAGTTTAACTTGTATTTATTTTTTCTCAGCATTAGAAAATCATAAATTGTAAATGCCATATCCCTTGCAGCATGGCTGCTGATGTAAATGCTGCGAGTTTAATGAATTAAGATAAGATCGTATTTTATTAGTCATACAGCGGGGGAGTTTACAAGGATGCAGTAGCAGAGGATAGCGTGCTAAGAAGATGCAACATCAGACAAAAAACAAGATAGGATAAATAAGGTAACACTAAAAAGCATACTATAACAAGTAGACAGATCAGAACAGTTGAATTAGCATTATTTCACATAGGAAATATTGATACTGCACAGAGTAGTTTATAGAGGGAATTGTCAGTTTTGGCGTGTGTGGTCTGCTTGTGTGATTGTAAAATCTGACAGCAGCAAAAATACTGCTGCCCCAGCAGACCACTTCATAAAAACTACGAGCATCTGAAACCTTAAAAATGTGGTGTCTGCATACCTTCAAAGCACTCTGGGAGTCGAAAAATATAATAAATCCTATTGTTTGAATAAATCCTAACCCTTCAATAGTCAAACAATTGGTTTTAATTTTAGCAGACCACCCCTAAAACCGTCATGCTTGTAAAACAACTCTTTTCATTAAAAACTAAAGCATGTCAAGCAATTTTTCCTGCAACCAACCCCAAAATTACAAAACAGCTAACCTCAGAGTCACATGACTCTGCATTACAGAAAACATTGATATATTGATCAAAGTGGAGCCTCTTCACTGTATTGGTCTCTTCAATATTGAAGGATGTGAGAAATATTAAGTCTGGGTTTCGTGACAGCATGCATGAGTCATAAGTGAAGATCGGTAAGAGGTCAGAGCCTTTCATAGTCATACTGTAGTTCAGACTGAAAATATAACATTAACCACAAACTCACACATATATTTGTTTTGCCCAGTCAGCGGGTAAAGCAGTTGCTCTTTACATTTAATATTGTTACTCTTTCCATGAAAACACATTTCTTAAAATTTCTGTTATCTACTCTTGTATCTAAGCTATGAATAAAATAGAGGATGTTTGTCACAGTAGCTTTGTGTGCCTGCTTTGTTGTTGTTTTCATCTAGTTGAATAAGCACTCTGATTTACTTCTCTGTGGTTTTTATCACAGCCTGGTGAGCGTGCATCTTTTATAACATCAAATACACTCAACTGGGTCAAAACTAAAAAAGTCTCCTCTGATATTGTGAACCACCCACTCCTGAATCGCTCTCCGCTTGTCTGTCTAATTTCCTCCAAATGTTCCTGCTGATGATCCAGACATGCAATGCTGCTGCTACACTATAACCATTATGCTACATGCGCTCATGTGTTGGCAGGATAGCTGGACATCAAAGCTGCAAATCACATGCGAGTGTCTTATAAAAATCACATGTGATAGTTTAATTGGTTTTAGTAGTGCTGTTTACTTTTCTATCACATGCTCGCACTGTTTGTCATAAGATTTAAAACAAAGGATGAATCAGTCATGACTCCGAGAGTGGCACTAGCGTTGGTGCAGTGGCCACAGTCTGAACTGCAGGTCGGGTGATGCCTAGCGGACTTTATGCCACATTTATACATCTGTCACAAAAGAACACACTCAGAACTTTGAATTAAAACTGATCAGCATAACATATATTTAGAAGATATGCATAAATATTATTTTATTGTTACTTGTATGCTTGTAGCAGGCAGCACAATTTCAACATATATTGGCATTCTGTGTCATCATCTTGCAACGCTGAACACAACAATCAAAACCCTTTCTGTTTAATATTAATGTAATCATTCGATTCAACATGTATGTTCAACAAGAAAAAGACTGAGAAATGACAAAAAGCCCTTGATCGGGAAAAATTATAGGATTTGTCTTTCTATTGCCATACAGTGTACAGTTTATCAGACCTTTTTCACAAACGTATGTTGTTTGAAGTATGTATATGGTTGTAACTGTTTTTTGTATACTTAAAGTAATGTTGGATGATGCATGTTGTAGTTTTTGATGTTTGTGGTGTCTTGCAATCCAATGGCATTTTATAAAAAAATTGTATTTTGTGTCACTGGAGACGCTCTAAGTCTGTACTGCTGAATAAAAGCAATAGCTAAAGCTGCAGTAACCAGTTGAATGTCTGTAATATACAATACTTATTGTTTTGTATGATCATATTAGCAAAGTCTGCACGTTTTTTTTCTTCTCTGTTCCAGGAATCTTTCCCAGCCCCTCTAGCACGAGGCAACAAAACGCAGCAGGGGACATGCAGGCGGAGACAATCGGACGAGAACTCCGAGTCATTGGGGACGATTACAACAGTGTGCTCATGTTAAGGGTCAGTGATCATAGACACTGTTTGTGTGTGTGTGTGTGTGTGTGTGTGTGTGTGTGTGTGTGTGTGTGTGTGTGTGTGTGTGTGTGTGTGTGTGTGTGTGTGTGTGTGTNTGTGAAGCTCCTGAGCAAAGTGCTGAAGTCTCAACAGCTGCAGTTAAGCTGCTGATTGGCTGACAGAAGAGGACTGTGGTTAGCTAATGAATGTAAATGACATTAATTTGATCAAATCCAGCATCATTCTGTCTGGGCCTCTTTTGTTGTTTTGGGGTTAAGTTATCTCAGTTAAAGTCCCATCTAGATAGGACTGTGTGGGAAATCATTTTTTGTTCAAAGATCACTGTCCCTATCCAGCATGATTCACAAATAACAGTTTGTGCTAACTGGTTTGTCAGTGTTAGTTAAATAACTTTACAGAAATTAGTTATATAACTTTGTGAATGTAAAGCAGGATGCTACTGAAAGTGAGCTATACACTCAGCAGGGAAAAAAGAGAGGTTAGGGAAAAAAAATGGCCTTGAAAAGGCGCTGTGGGTGATCTACGGGAGCCTGTGACCAGCTGGTTGTTTCCATTGCGCTTGGGGTGAGAAAAACGAAATGACTTTTGATCAGAAAATAACCAAGCAGACAGCCTGAAGCTGCAGAATATCTAGATGCCACAGTAACCACTGCAGTTAAAAACATCCAAAACATGTAAACAGCCATATGATTTAAAAAAAAAAAAACAACAAAACAAACTCGGCAGTAGAGGAGCAGAAGATTAACTTCTTGAACACAGAGAGGGGAAAAGCGACGCTGTAAAGCCCTCAGCCACTTCTCAGCAGTGGGAAAGAAAGAAAAACAAAGCTTAGTGGTACAAATTGGGTGTTTTAAATGTGGTAAGACTCAAAGAAGCTCATTGACTGCCCTCATTAGAAAAGTGGAGCTTATTTGCAAGCCTCAGTAGCAGCAGTTGAGCTGATTATTTTGTGGCCAATGTAGACTGAGGTGTTTCAGAACGCTGACGTGTACATTTCTCAGCGCTTGTGTTTCCTTGTCACACAAGAACAGAACGTTATTTATTTTAGGCGATATTTTAGTTTAATTTTTCCATCACTACGCTAAGAACGCTGAATTTGGTCCATNTGTTATTTATTTTAGGCGATATTTTAGTTAAATTTTTCCATCACTACGCTAAGAACGCTGAATTTGGTCCATTGTGTCTGCACTAAGAATCAAAACACCACAAAAAAGAGAATACATGACAACACTATTTTAATAGATGCGGAGGTAATCTAGCTCTGATTATGAAGTAGTCAGTAGTCATGTCACTATTGACTTACTGCATAAATAATCACGTTATTGTGGTGGATATAACTCCATCACTTACACTGGGCATGTTGTAAAGTTGCTTAAGAGTTTATTTCCTCTTGGCTTGTGTTTCCTTGGCAACATTTCTTCATGTTGCATCATCATGGTTTTATTTACTCCTCTATCAAAGAGCTGAGTCCAGCTTTAGGAAACGAGGCGAAGGGAGAGGGGGGGGTGGGATCAGTGCTGAGTTAAAATCACTTTAATCACAACCGAGAAGGGGATTTAAAAAAAAAAAAAAAAAAACAGAAGTCGTGAAAAGGCACGACAGGACCGTTTCATCTCAGTGAAGAGCTTCAAATGGTTCCTTGGTGCTAAAAGCTTAACAGCGATAAAACTACAACTCTGCAGCTGAGCAGTCAGGCTTCACCCTGTGTGTTTAATCTTCTGGTTGCTAATGAGCATCTAACAGGAAGACTGTTAACTCTTTCTGTCCTCTTGTTGCTCTTTTTTTCTCCCTTAAATGCACATGCAGCCTTTATTTTTTTTAAATTTTTTTTAAAAGGCACACAAAGGCTCCCNCTTTTTTCTCCCTTAAATGCACATGCAGCCTTTATTTTTTTATTTTTTTTTAAAAGGCACACAAAGGCTCCCATAAGGGTGTTATTTGAGTCCACTTATGTTCACGTGGCTCTAAAACCCATCATTAACAGAGCTTAATTACCCATCCATCTTTCAGGTTTGGCTTTTCCTGCAGCTACTGATGCTCAATCATTGCATTTATTTGCCTTCTCTGTGATCAAATATATGTCTATGTACTCCTTGAACATTTCAAGCTAGGTACAGAAGTCTTTGAAATCAGGTGTTTGCTCTCTCATGACATCTGGAAGAGTTATTCACTCTCTGTATGAACTTCATGGTAAGCAAAACAAAGTTTGCTATGGCCCTTTGGCTGTGGCTTTTGGATTCAGGAGAAATACGTGAGAACGTGATTTTACAAGGCAGTGACTCAACACTTATTCACACTAACGGGGAGACACAAAGAAAAAGACAAGAATAGTAATGTGTTTGTGTTTGTATGGCAAGCCCTCTGTGAACTTCTGTGAAGAATCATCCAGAAAGAGTGCGCATGTGTGTTTGTTCACGCAGCAGAACAATGAGAACGCAGCAAAAAGAGGAACACAGAGGCTTGTTCCCTGTTCTCTGGTCAGGTGTTGTTGCTGTGGACAAGTGTACATGCATTGTTACACATGATTTCATAACCACAGTAACATTAGATGCTTTTCAGGGTTTTTTTTAATTGCTATGAGCAAAGAGGAGCTCTCTGTTGTACCCAGAACACTTAGTTCAGCTGAGTTTGTTCCGCTAAGAAAGAACAACTACAGTACTTGAAAAAAGTTGTCCTAATATGAACAGCACAAACTTATAGCAGAAGAAAGAGGGGCAAAACATTTGGAAATTGTCACTGGCATCATGTGGAAGACTGTGAGGGATCATATCCATGTCTGTGCACTAGCAACTCCTTTTTATATAGATTTATGTTTTCTACCTTTTAATGTAGAGCTGATATCAGAGAAACAGATAACAACAAACAAAGGGAGGGAGAGAGGAGCAGCACATGCAATAAAGTTCCCACGCTGTGAATTTCCACATATTTAATTTTACATCCTGCTAATAATGTTCAATGTTACAAGAAGCAACTGGTGTAATGCTGGTCGCCTGCTTTCTCTGCTGGCCAGCTGTGGACCAACAAGGATCATGCTCTGGATTTAGGAGAGGAATTATTTAAGATTTCATAAAGCAGTAATAAAAGTAGCTGCTCTGAACAGATTATTGTTGTCAGCTTGATTTTAATTTTTGCTGTTGGTGAATATCCAATTACTTAAATCTTAAGAGCAGGCATTGACCTGGCATGTTGACAGCTAGAGGGTTCACTTCGTTGGCTGTTATGCCTGCTTGCAAATGAGGACCATCAATAATTCAATGAAGACTACCATCCCAAGGCCTGGACTCATTCAAGGCAACACTCTCATCAATCATTAGAGTCTTTGTCTGATGCATCACTTGCCACCAGCTTGAATAAGTAATCCTACCAGCATCCTGGATCAAACCCTGACAAACTAGAGGAATAATGCCCTTTTGCTCAAATCAGAGAATTGAAAGATCTGAAAGGAATCCTTTTCTCAACATGTCAAAAACACTTCACATTTCAAACAGGGTGAGCAGGAAAGTTGAATCACTGTGAATCACCGTGAATCATGCGTTTCTGAACGCTATTGAAAGTGTTTCAGGCATGACGAGTCTTGAGGAATCACATCTCTGGGGTGGGCTTGTAGACTCAGAGGATCCTAGAGCAGAATTGTAGGAAAATTATCAGCAATGTTGTGAACATGTTTTTAAATCATCAAAGAAACCCAGCTGAACAGGGGGGCAAATGTTAAAGTGTATGGATCATGTTCCTCTTAATAAGAAAAATTGAAAATTGACTTTGTGATATTTGTGATATTGTTATATAAGGTGCGACTTTACGGGTGAATTTATGATGATATCAGGGTTCAAAATCACTTCTAGGGTTATTTCAGAACACTCTGACAAGTCCTCCCTCCCCACAGTCAGCGAGTCTTCATTACAATACTGTTGAATACTGAGCTGCCACTTGAGTTCATGTCTCAGTTGACAGAGGAGTTTTAATCAGCTTTAATTATTGCATGAAGGCGTCAGCCTGGGGGCAGAGCTGCATCACTTCAGGTTGTGTTGGCTTTTTAAGTGACTCATACTGTATCACCTGCACAAACACACCTCGTTTTATTGATTGAAAAAATGGAAAAGCACTTGTTAAAAACACTTTCCATACAAACCATGTTGAGGTGATTAATTATCATGTACAGAGGTGTTTATTCAATAATATAATAAGTAATTAGGTTTTTTAAGTAATCCTCCTGGCTCTGACTCCTTTGTCCTCATTTGATCCAGCCTCTATTTCTCAGTTAAACATTTACACAATGTGTGTGTGTGTTTGTTTTCAAACATCTGTAAGCGTGCTCAGTATGGCGTCCGTATGTGTGTGGTGTGACAGCCTGGTGTCCGTGACAGTGTAGATTCATTATTGCACAGCCTTGTGGTTAAAGAGCTCTCAGGGAGCAAAGCACAAGGTCTAATTATCCTGCCAAAAGACGCACACACACACACACACACACACACACACACACACATTCAAACAAACTCCAACATACTCTGTCATCTTTCAGTAGGAGGTAAAACCCTTTGTCCTGAAGACAGAAATAACTCGAAGGAACATTGTGAACCAGTCGGGTGTCACTGGCTGGCTGCTCATGTGCGTGTGTGTGTGTGTGTTTATGTGCGTGCATGCGTGTGCTCTTAACCCTTGTTTAACCAGGAGTTAAGAGGACAGCTCTGTCCATCAGCGCAGAACTTAAAGTACTGTCATACTGTCAATATATACGATACCCTCTTCGGGAAGTTTATTAGAAATGAAAGGCAGTTCATCTGTTAGAAGATCAGAAAATTAATTAGCAATGGAATGATAATCAATTTTACCCTTTTAGTCATTTTAATTTCTCATTGTAAAAATTTGATGCGTTTCTTGACAGTAAACTGAATATCTTTGTTTTGAAATGCAAGATATTTGAAGACATTACCTTAGGCTGTGGAGATGATCTATTATTTTCTGACACTTTATAGACAAAGCATTTAATCAACTGTAATCAAGAATACAATAGTCAGATTGACTGATTATGACAGTAATTGTTAGAAGCAGCTGTAGACTATTAGCGTCACTAACCATTAGACCATTAGCGTCTATTAGCGTCACTAATAGTCACTAATAGTCAAACAAACTATATAGTGACTTGCAGCCATATTTGCATTTTGAACTTAATGTGAAAACATTACACAGTCTAGACCTGATGAAGTTGTCTAATGCATGAATTGGATCTACTTGGCATGTCAGTGAAATAACTACACAGCTACTTTCTCTTGTTTTGATTCAACGTGAAACAACAGCCTGCTATTTTCATTTTTTCTACTGCAGGTGAACTGGGATTTCTTTCATTTTCCATACACAGAGCATTTGGTTGCATTTTACTCTGTTGTTAAATTACAGAATGCAACATCTAAAGGTACACATTCAACAGAGAGGAGTGACAGCTAGAGAAGATAAAAGCTTGATTGAATAGTTTTACTATGACGAGATAGCCATAAATGCTTAGTGTAAGAGGACAAAAGCAATGAGTAAGAACAGGGCAAGTTGAATTCAAAGCACGCACACCACAAATGCAACCTGTGTGTGTGTGTGTGTGTGTGTGTTTTGTGTGTGATCTTTTCATGCATACTCTGACCTCAATCTCCTGAAAAAAAAAAAAAAACATTTTAAAAGTCAAAACGTTTGGTGAGTTTTGCAGAGTGGCACTACAAAGCAGAGACAGAGTGAGAGTTAGAAGGAGAGTGAAATACCATAATACAGCCAGACTCATTTTGTATTGTGTGTGTGTGTGTGTGTGTGTGTGTGTGTGTGTGTGTGTGTGTGTGTGTGTGTGTGTGTGTGTGTGTGTGTGTGTGTGTGTGTGTGTGTGTGTGTGTGCAAGTGCTTGTGTGCTTGTTTGGCTTGTGCGCCTGTAAGTGTAGCCTTGTTGAGAGCTATTTTTAAGAGGCAGCATAGTAAGTTGTGGTGACCAAACAGAATCACATGAGCTTTTGGAACTGACTGACTCAATGTTTCCACTGTGAAAAGAAAGAAAGGAGAAGACTAAGAAAACAAGATGAGAAAATTGAAATCTTTACTGTCAGAGATGTGTCTTCACCATAGTGTTGGGACTAAATCAGTGGTTTTCAAACCCAAACAGATGTGTAAAATCATCTAATCATGTGTCTAATCATTTTTGACTGGTGCCCCATCATGACTCATCACCAGTGATTTATCTTTTTCTACGAAACACAGCGAAGCTTTTCTTAAGTTCGAGGCTTCCTCCCTTCCAATCAGATGTTGTTTTCTAGTAATTGCAATACTCAATCAACTTGCAGACATTAAGTAGAACAAAGAACCTCTGCACAATGTCTCCTCTTGCAATTAGATTTATTGGGACAATGCTTCGTTACACAGATGAGAGACTATCTTAAATAGGTTGGTTAACCCATGGGCAGAAATATAGTGAATGCACATTGTTTGTAGCATAAAATACACATTATCATAATAAAGAAAAGTGGCCTTACCAAGATGAATAGTTACAATATTTTCAATATCTAATTAAAATTTGGCTGGAGCTTGAGAGGAAACAAGGAATAACTGACACAGTACAGCAAACATGAAGATGCTTGAAGATCTCTCATCAAGTCAGGTCATTGATCCAACTCAATTCATTAGTGCTCCAACAACTGAAACATCTGTTGTAACAACAACAGATGTTTCAGTTGTTGGAGTCACCTGAGGCCAAGTGTAAACAATGGTCTCTGGAGTTGTCACATGAGGTTAAATATGAAAGGTTAAGTCTCCTGGGAAGGGATGAAAGATACTGTTGTACCAAGGCAGCATGACGTTCATTTTGATGGATTGATGTGCCTTCAGAAAAATTAAATCAGTGGAAACCAAAGAATGCCTAAAGGGTAGAAAAAAGTAAAGCTGCAAAGTGTGAAAAATGATTTAAAGAAAACCAGTAGACGACCTATATCATCTTGCTTGATTAATCAACTGAATAATTGTGCTGTTGGCGTCACAGGGACACTAACTTACTGACTTGACAGGTGGATTTTCTGGTTGACTGATTTTTCTAAGAAGTTCGTTGGCTGAGTGCCCATTTGGTTGGTGCACATTTAGCTTTTTTGTAATTTTATAACTGTTCTTCCATTGCATCACTGTAGCACCATTGCATGCATATGTCTGTTGTGCCTCTGCATGTACAGTACTATACATTGTGGTGCCTG
>JANJYP010144510.1:0-13281 GCA_024605115.1 Rastrelliger brachysoma
CTAATATCACCGTATGTGTACGAGAGGAGAAAGAGATGATAATGATGATGATGTCGCTTGCCAGAAGCCACTACCAGTGCCGTGGAGACACATGTGCGCATGTGGATTTCTTCATGCCAGTACATCTGCAAAAGCAGTCACAGCTGAATTCCTAACAGCTCAGGATCACAGCATAATTATTTCACAGCAAATGTTTTCATTTATGTATTCCCACACTTTCAATCTGTTTTTGTTCAGCTCATGGTTTGAGCCGAATAATATGGCTGTCACCTGTTCAGGTCATTGAAGAGAACTGCGGTTTGGAAAATAAAATTGGGAATGGTAAAAACCCTTTCATGGACTAGTATTAGTAAAAAAGAGCTGAAGTGGAGTATTGAAGCTGCCTAAATACTCACAAAGGGACTCCAAATGAAACAGTTTTAGCTCAAATTGTCTCTTCCTGTCTTTGAGGTCAGATGTTTGCCCACTGCAGGTGTCCCTCGCAGCTCTGGCCAAAACTATAATGACCCTTTCATGTTGCAACCTCCAACTCCCTGACAGTGCGTAAAGTAGCCCTGTAAAGTTAAGGCCAGCTGCAGCTGAATCATTACATCTTTCCTTCAGAAACAGTAGAGTCCAGCTCACCAGTTTGGTCAGCTGCGACCTGTAACACATCCGTAACTTAGGAAGTTTATCTGTGGTCAGCTGAGGTCAGGAGGCTGCTGGGAGGGGCTATCCTGACATGCTGCTGCTTTCATGAGGTCATGACCCCAGATCCACAAACCGGCTTGATCCAATAATTAGTTCCAGTAATAACCTTAAAATGTGAGGAACTTCTCCAGAACTACAAGAAGTCTTGCATAATTGAAGGTGGAGTTTAGAGATTTAACTGTGTGATAGATTTTCTGGCATGTTTGTCTTCATCAGAACATTAAATATTGACTAAGTCGGGTACTATAGCACTACATGTCAGTATATGCCCTCAACCACATTTAAACAAAGACATTGCAGTTATATTCCTATAGACCTTAGTCACATCAAAGGAGTTTTCCAGTAATTTAGTATGGAAACCCATAAGGGACTTTGTTAAAATCATAAAAGTAAACTTGACAAATGTAATTCCACAATAGCTTTGCCATTTTCCACAGGTGTATGATATATTGATGTAATTGATATTGATAGTCATACCCTGTTGCACAGTGGACAATATTCAAATGCTAATTCAAATTTTATAATGTAACCTGTTTTTCCATTTAACTTGAATATCATCAAAGAACACACATACTAGTATGTAACAATGATGCACATTGTATGTATGTATATACATATTGTATATGTGTGTGTATATGCATATGGAAAATGATGATTTTTTAAATTACATTTTCATTTTCAAACTAACTTTAATTAAGTCTGCTGGTGGCTTCTATACTTGAGGGACTTGCAAGAGAAAAGGTCAAAGTCAAAACAGCAGATTCCTAAGTGTGAGTAAAAAACACTAAATTCTTACAAAATCTTTAGTCTCTTTTGTTCTCAATATGATCAGTAAACTGTTGTGCGTAAGATAAAACTATCAGTCAGCTATTGTCAGCAAAGTTTCATTCCACATGAATGGCTCTTTGTCACTCTGTCTTGTTGTTACTGATGATCTTATGGATTTGTAAAGCGTTATCTTAACTAAATAGTCAGTGTAACTTTAACATTCCAAATGTCCAAAAGTTTCCTGACTTGGACTCATTTGTGTGTGTAATCTCAATTATATCTCCTAATAAATCAGCTGGAGAGAACGGTCTCATTTCAGCATGTCCTTGGTAACCAGTAGTTCTCATATAGTGATATCAGAACTAATGTTTTGAGTATAATATATTATATATTTCCTCTTTGAAGATAACTTTTTGTCTCCTAGATAAAGTCTAATATTTGATTCTGCCAAACTATTCTGGCTACAGTTTGTGTTTGGACTGTGAACCACCACAAAACCCTCCCGATGTATAGGCAACATGGCCTGTTTTATTGTGCTACGTTTAGTAACTGTTGACACAACATTATTATTGTAATAGTATTCAGTTACTGAAAATGGTAAAAATGCTGTCTGGCTTAAACCAGAATTCTATCGTTCAACTCATTCATTTATTATTAAGTGATTGTTGATTCATAGTGGATCATTGTGTTACTCAAGGTGGCCTCAGTACAGATAAAGCAAATTCTTGGTCAGGGTAAGGATCCCTTTAGCCAGGCTAGCGCCGACTAGTGTTTCCTCTCAATTATCATGAAGCTACATAGTCAGAGATCGCCCAATAGACTTGGGTTCTCTCTGTCTCAAAACTGTATGAGCCAATCAGAGAACAGAGGGAGGTATGAATGTGATGATGTTGAAGTGTTTAAGTTTGGTGGTGTAGTTGGAGCAGCACTCGTGAAGCTGATGAGATGATTTAAGTGAAGTATAAATCCAGTGTTTAGTGTCAGTCATTCCTGAAATTGAAGAGTTAAAGTCAGAACAAGAAGAAATTTAATCAAGAGGGAAGACATTATTGGTCTACTTCACACAGGTGCATAGTATAAGTCACAACTAAGCAGCATTTTCTGCTTTAGAAAATATCCCGCTCACCAGGAAGCAAACGTATCCCAATGGAGAGAATCCAGACACTTTGCACAACGTGAACCATGTGAAAGAGGATGCTAACCAGGCTAGTTCCCTGGTAGATTACAGCTTCTATATCTGTGTTCATATGCTGCTTGTTTTTTCATCTTTGAAGACAGATTGAAGTGGTGTTATTGTAGAATACATTTACAGTTCTGTCTAACACTGTAGTGAAACTGTGCTGCTGGTTAACGCTGTGGGCCAGGGGTGTTTCAAGGAGTCAAAAGGGTCGAGGGCTAAGCCCATCTGGGGCTGTGGTCAGGGTGTTTCCTGCCTGGAACACTTCTGCCTACATTTCATTTAATTTTACTGCATCACACTGACCACTGCAAACACTACATTTAAATTAAAATTAAATTTGATGGTAATGTTGAGAAAATTGATAACAGATAAAAAAAGACTTCTGCATGACAAACCTATACCACCAGTGTTTAAATGCTGCTTTTATCTGCTTTTGGGTTTTTATTTTGTTGCTGCAGTGTTTAGCACTTTATGTTGTATAAATAAAATAAAGCAGTAGGCTAATGGCAGTAGTTTGAAATGAGGCACTTGTTTTGACCATCTCACACTTTTGTTACCAACTCACTCATTAACTCACTAACTACCCTCCACCCTTCATCCTCCAGAAAATCATGTATTATCTTTAAACATTCTTCCCATAATATGTTTTCATATTGACTAAATAATCAATCTTATGAATTGTTCATATGAAGGGATATTTACAATATATTTTCTGTATTCATTTTGTTCCTGCTTGTTTTGCTATGTTGGATGCTTGTCCTCTCCTACGACTAGCAACAAACTAAGGCCATTGCATTACAATTTCGAACAAAAATAAGAATGCTTAACTGTTGACAAATCTGGAGATTCATGAGTAATGAAAGATACGACAAAATTCATTTTTACCATGGAGAAGTATTGATGGAATCTACAGAAAGCCTAGTTTTAGGAGATGCCTCCATCTCCCCTCTAACAAACTTAACCTCTCAGTAATGTTTAGTCCCTTTATATTCTCTTTTTTACACAGTGAAGTTTGCTTTTAAATTCAAATGTATTTATTATTATGAATGTAATATTCAAAGTTTAAAATTAGTTATGTCTTCCTCTTACCAGTCTGTTCTCTCCCTTTTTTCAACAACACAAGATGACCTTTGACCAACCATCAAATAAAGGTAGCATAATGTTACATGCATAAACACTCACATACCACAAGCTAAGCAATGTAGCAGCTGAGTATCAGATATATCCTAGCAACCATGTTACTCTCCACTTATTAGCTTAGCTAACATGTAACATTAGCGTGGCCACATTAGTAACCACATTAGTCAATAAACCATTGTTTCTCAAATCTAAGGGTAGGCACTATCCAGCCTACATAAAACACTGTCACTAGTGAGACTTTAGTGTATACATTTACATTTTTGGTGTAGTGTTGTGCTGTGTGAATCCAACAGCCATCAGACAGCATGAAGCAGAAGCTGTAATGTATGCTGTGCTCCTATACCATGGTGCAGGTGAAGACATGAGCATGCATGCTGCAGCGCCTGAGAGAAAAGGGCTGCAAATGGACTGAGATTATATAGAAGAAGACATTACCCAGCCTCACCCACTCCCTCAGTCTCTATTTTATCTATACACCGACAGCAGCATAGGTGAGGGTAATTAAATTAATTACCAAATTAATTTCCTAGTGATTATAGAATATCTTCCAGTGTCAGAAAGATTCAGCCTGGTCAGGAGACATTCCTGCCTAAAGCCCCAGAACCCTAACATCGATAATACTGATGCTGTGTTCTCCAATCTGCCCTGTTTTAATCTAAATGTTGGCATTTATAATCACAAACTGTCAATGCTACAACTGCTTTAACAGAACATGTTTTATGAAGATGCTTTATCTCTCCCATATGCGCTGCAGTCACACACACAGTCACTATAAATATGTGTGAGTCTGTCCATGAATTTATTTTTAAAAAATGTGGACGCCCCACACAGGACGTAAAAAGAAGACATGTCCAGGGAAATGAGGACGTTTGATTTTTTGACTCTTTGTAACAACTTACAATACCATTGTATTATTCTTTTTACATCAATATTGAAAACTACTTTTTAAATCCCATCTGTAATGGACTCCTCTACCTCAGGAGTGAATAAATCTAAAGCTGCTGTTTGGATCAAAATTGCTTCAAAAGGCAATGCCTCCCCAGCTGGGGACAACCAGGAGACTTTAATGTCTGTCCAGGGCATATTCAGAATGATGACTACTTTAATATACTTTAATTCTTACTACAAATGACCCCAATTAGAGATTATTTAAGACTGACTACTCCAATCATAGGTTTCACTCCCACTAATATCATCTCCCCATGTGTAGTGTAGCTTAATGCTATTTTCACGTTGAATTTCATGTGGAAAACATGTAGCCTAGTAATGACAGATTAGCCAGAAGTCCAGCACTCAAAGTGGTACTAACTCTGTCATTGGAGAGCGGAAGAGGTCTGTGAAGCCAGTGGTTTCTGCTGACAAAGCCACCAGTCATAGACTTAGCAGGCCAGGGGAGCAGAGAGCAGCCAAGCACAGCACTGCTCGCCCTTTCCCCCTCAGGAAAGAAGCCTGTGTTTGATGGATCCTCACACAGGTTTCCTATGAACTGTGAGGTCCTTCAGGCAGGAAGACATTCAGGGTTTTATTATTTGAAATAGACTGGTCACTGACAGATGGGCCTCACTTTGCTTCTGGCTCACTATTTAAATTGTACTTGTGGGATTTATTATCGTATTGTGTTAATGTCCTATGAAGGGTCCTTAAAGACATGCAGCACATTAGACCTCGAGAGCTTCCATCCATATCCGTCCATACACAGAATTAAATATAGCCATAGTAGATAGCAAAGGCAGATCTGTGAGAGTGAAACTAATGTTAAAAGCAGACATCGTAGTGAGGCTTTCAGACTCAGATTTCTATAGGACAAATGAACAGATAAGTGTGTGTTGTTGTGGTCGGGTCTCTTGCTGGAGTCAGAAACTTGACGTCAATATAAAACCAACATCTCATTCACTTCTTTGATGAAATATTAAAGACAATGACAGACAGACAGCCTTGTCTGGCACATTGCATTGTGCTGTTTATGAGATTACTATGCAGCAGGCTGTCCAGTCAGGCCACAGACAAGACTCTTCGGAATACATGGGATGTTTTATTGGTGCATAAGTAGCAGCGTTTGAATGGACGTTGTTTTTGTAGAAACATGTGCTATTAACACATTTTCAGTGCTCCATTTTAAAAGAACAGATACACTTAATGAATACATCTGATGAAATGGAACTACACATGCTTATGGTATTGTGTATACATTTTGTAAGATAAAGATGTTATCAGGTCATATTCATAGGAATTTACATGAAGCTTGTGTTCATGCACTATAGATTTATGAGGAGTCATGTAAACAATTGGATGCAATTTGTCAAAGAGAGAGAATGTTTTTGTTGGGGGCCCAAATATTATCATTAGAGGGTCAGTTTTATCTACTTGCATACATCCTTTCTATATGCATACAGAAATCCATGATGTAAAACCACTAGGCAAGGCACTTTGATTTCATGAATACCAAAACCAAATAATTATTCTTCTGATCATTAAAATGTATTTGTTTAGCATATTTGCCAAAATACATCTGAATATGCAGCTATAGAGTGTGACTGGTTTGGTGGACTTTTTTTTTTTTTTATTTATGTGCTTCTTTTGTTAAACTCACTGTTGACAGAGAGTAACTGCCATAAGATTTGGTAATTATTGGAGTAAACTGTATTCATAGCAAGCAGTGTCATCAGGTCCCCCAGCAAACCAGATGGTTGTAAATACAAATATAGGACACTCGTAAAACTTTTTTATATCTGTTTTTCACCCACAAACACAAAAAAATCTCAATCTGCGACTTTTCTCTTAGATCATCCTATGAGATGGTAATTTAACACCCTCTATGTGAACCTCACTTCAATTTCTGCAGTTTCAGGCCTTTAAAAACAAAAGATCAAAATGTCCTTGGTTGAACTGGCAACTTTTCACATCAGGTAAATATGCACAACGATTTTAAGGGGTCATAAACCAAATATGTTGGGGACTAATGTTCTAAGTGTTAGGATGAAGCTCCAGAGCCAAAGAACTGACATGAACACATACTGTAGGTGGATTAGTTCTTCTGTCTATGTTCTCATCATTTAACAGTTCAGTTGACCAACAAGGCAACCACACATAGCTCTGTACTACTTGTGTTTTGTCCACATAGCACATGCTTTAGCGCTTTGCCATTGGTATGTGAGGTAATGGGAGTGATGAGTAATGAAGTGACTGATTACAGGAGTCAGGGGCCCTGTGTCGGCTGTGTGTGACAGCTCTCATGTGACATCAGCTTTTCTCTCAGAGGGAGAAACTGTATAAAAGAACAGCATCCATACTGCTGCGTGTGTGTGTGTGTGTGTGTGTGTGTGTGTGTGTGTGTGTGTGTGTGTGTGTGTGTGTGTGTGTGTGTGTGTNGTGTGTGTGTGTGTGTGTGTGTGACAGACCACAGCGGCGCCAGTTGTGCTGGATCATTTTCATGTCAAGTTTGGATAAATCAGTAGTAATGTGGGCTGACTCTGCTGCCTGCAGGCAGTCATGCTTGTGCCCCACACCCTCAACCAACCCCGGAATTTCCCCGTGGATCTCACTTTACTAGAATATGCAAGTGTATTTCAGATGACAGTCCACTTACAGCACTGTCTTTACTACTCAGATAGCTGTGTTTATTGAGCATTATTTGTAAATACATGACAAGTACAGTGTTATTTTTTGTGAAAATCCATAATGAATACATTATTTAATCAGCATTTATTAAACTGAGGCCTCCATTGAAACCATTGAACTGTCTCTCAAAAAATGTTAAATTAAATATAGATGTTATTCTACGTACAGACTCAGATAATATGACTGCTAGAATGTAAAGAGTGTGATGTATGTTAATGTACATGAATAATATACTCAACACTAACACTGGCAGATTCTTGTGTAGAGTCGTGAAGTTGATCATCCTCATGGTTAATGCCAGGCAGCAGGACCATCGTTCAGCCCCACTGCTAAGCAAGGCAAACTTTATTAGTCACAGAGTGGGGTTGGGTTTCTACAGCATTATATTGAATCTAATTCCAGTTCTGAATCTGAAACCACTTTGAATACCTTATTAAATGTGTTTGGGTTTAGTTTTACTCAAAGACTCAGTGGAGACTGGTTGGCTGAGAATACAGAAATATGACTGTTTACAGCGACGGATAATGTTTACAAGCCGGAGAAACAACCTGAAAATGAAGTGAGAAGCATGTGAACTGCTGATGTATCAACTGTAGTCTTCTGACTTTTACCTATATACTGCATGGAGAACCTGAATATATGCAGCAGTGTTTTTCTCACTGGCTCCACCCACAGCATTTCCTCTGGATCACATCACAGATTTTTAAGTTGCTGTTTTGGTCTGGGAGTTTTATACATATAAAACCTTTATGGATTCAAAATTCACAATACAAAGAGTAACTGCAGGTTGAGGTGACCTGTCAACAACTTCTTTTATGATTGTGGAAAATAGAGAATATAGAGAAAAGATGCCCTTTTGGGCCATGGGGGGATTTTCTTCTGCAATACCATTAGTGGCCACTAAAAAAAGCAGCAGGTCTAAAGCTGGGTTATTATAAGACTAAAACCAGCAGTGAAAAATAATTTATTTAAAGGTGAGGTAGAGGAAAAAACAGTTTGTGCAACATTTTGAAAATACACAATTCAAAAGTCTAAACCCCTTTCTTCAGACTTCCCCCTGAATCCACGCCTCCAGAGTACAGGACAGAGAAGGGGGGCAGAAATGGCAGTTGAGTTTGATAGACATCACCATCACCACCCAATCATTTTGAACGGGTCAGTTAAAATGACTGGATGGAGTTTTTTCAGTCCTGTCTGTTCAACAAGTGACGAAAAAAGATTGGAGCATTTAATTAATTGGTTGTAGTCTGGGTGTGAAGGGGATTTTAATCAATATGGTGAAAAATGCTCCTGGAAAAACTAAAACTAAAAACTTAAATAAACAATGCAAAACTAAAACTAAACTGAAGTGCAGATAAAATCAGCTTTAACCAGGTCAAATTGCCTGGAAAACTAAAACTAAGACTAAAAATTCATAAAAGACTAGACAATTAATCACAATAAAAAATAAACTAAAACTACTTAATCGTCGGTTAACCTAACTGAAAGTAAACTGGATTTTTTTTTAACTGAAAAACTAAATTAAAATAAAAACTAATCAACATATAAAAAGTATAATCCAGGTCTGAATGGCTGCATCTCTTAATACATCCATGATTAGACCACACATATGATTTCAGCGGTAAACTGAAACCTGCTTCACTCATAAGAACTTGTAAGTCTGGGCTTCAGTGAAAATTTTTAGTGTCTCATAACACTCTTAGGCTTTTCAACCACAGCAAGTCCAACAATGAAAACACAGAGTAGAAAAGCAAATATCAGCTCAACCCAATGCAATGTACTGTATTAGTGAATGTCCATCAGGTATGGCGGTGGTGTTTGTGTGGGTGCTTGTATGTGAATGTGTGTCTTCCATCCACAGCATGTGTTAGTGTGGCTGTAGCTCTCCCCTGAACCTCTACTCAATACAGCCAGTGTTGTACTAAAGCACAGCGGACTCATTCATGAAGCTGTGCAGCAGTTTGTGTAAACAGTCCTCCTTCAGCTGCTCCTCTGGGAGCTGGAAGTGTGACTTTCTCTGTTGACGGATGGGAAGTAAACGAACAAGAGCATCGTTAGTCTTGGCTCCTCGTGCCTTCTCCTGCTCGCACTGCATACTGGTTAATGTTGGCCACTGATCAGCACCGGAAGGAACAGAGGGATTAAACATGTTGATGTGTTATTATGTGGAGTATGATCAAAGAACTGCTGCAGGGTTCATTCAGGTCAGGAGCTTCCCATAGAGGAGGAAGTATAGTTTTTCTTCTGGTTATGATGGTAATCACCGGTCAACTGCTTTCTTTTAGTATTATTTTTGGAAATAAAGCTTAATGGAATAGCTTCACATGTTGGGGAATATATTCAATCCCCAGCACACGTCAAGCAAATGTCTTGAAAATGTTTACATGGATAAATAGTTATCACCATCCAACGTAAAAAAACAAAAACAGTTTAGGTGAACTACACACTGTACAAAAGTCATAAACAACGTATTGATACACACGCGCACACACACACACACACACACACACACACACGTACATGTACATGTACAGTTAGAGTAGCTGTACTGTACTGTAAAATAAATACTTATAGTATACTTAATAGATTGATAGGCATATAGACACTAACTGCATCCACAGCTGGGTAACATCTTGGAACACACTTAATTCAAATCTTGTTTGCTTCATTTTGTTACTCTGTCAGACCTAACGTTAGACTCATTCATTATTAAGTTACAGAGATGAAAAGGCTTATGTGACACAGGTTAAACATAGGTTAAAGTGCTTTGACATGCTCTGCTGAAACTATGACGATTAGTGAGATTTGTAACGTAAAGCTGTATCCATTTTAATATATCAGAATAATTATGGGTTACCTTTATGTATCAGACCACTATCTAACATAATAACGTCAGCACAACACGCTACCGAGCTGCCAGACCTCAATGTCAATAATTGAACTAGAAAAACTAAGGTGGAATGTCTGCTGTTCTTCTTCTCCTTCTCTTCTTGTGGATTAGCAGTTGGCAGACAGTCTGTGGGTGTGTTACTGCCAACTACTGGATTTTATCAGTTCCACAGTGTAAACTATTTACAGCCTATTTACACCCAAAAGTGCTCCCATTCACAACATGGTCCATTCTATAACCCGGGACCCCAACAGTCTTGAGTTTGTTCAAATCCCTCTCCCTCAGCGTTTCATCCAGCTTCTCTCCAGACATGTCCACAACATTCAAGAATCTCCTGGCAGCTTCCAACACCATCTTAATCCTCTCTGACTTCCCATGTATTTCAACAGTATAATTGATAACCATAGAAAATGAATGCCAAATAAGCCTTTCTTGTCCATTGCAGATATTTTTGTTGAGCTCCATTTCTTTTCTGCTCCAGTTCCTTTTTGTACCGCCATCTCAGTGTTTCTCTCTCCTCACTTCACAGCTTCAAGATCAGACAAACCCATTCCTGCTCTGGTATCTCACTCACTTTCACTTATTTCATCCTTTGTTTTGGAGCGCTGTGCTCACACTGTATAGTACTATAGAGACACTTTTGCTTGGTCTTTACAATCCTACATCACACTGCAGCAACATGTCCATATTCCTGACAGCAGGAACATCTGAGAGGAGTCTTCTCATATGGTCTCACCTTGTAACACATAATCCAGGCTTTCCGGTTCTTCTCCTTTAAGGGTCAAACATATCCATTTACTGTCGCCCCCACCCCCAACCCCTCCTTATTTTCCCCTCTCTGAATCTTTTCATTCTTCCTGTTTCAAATACATCTTCAACCTCCTCAAAAAAAAATCACCCAGCTATGATCTTTATATATCCCAAACTTTTAATTCCAGGCACTTAGATACACAATTGATAATAAGCTTTCATGTCAATTTATCATGACCAATATAACAGCTACCACTTTTTCTTCAACAGCCTTTTCAACCTTGTGTGGATTTCTGAAAATGCCATCCGTTCTTGTCATCACTAACATTCCAGCTAGATCTGTCCCCTTTTTCCTGGAATCACTTGGAACGTTCAATGAATTCTTCTTGCGTTTCTGTTTATTTTCAAACCTTCTCATATTATCATTTTCAGTTTCGATGTCAGATTCCCTAATTCACCATATCTGGTATTAGTCAGGACTTAGTGTTGAAGACTTACAGCGGGAACACACAGGACATGATTTGAAACCTCTTGAATTTCAGCACTGACGTTAGTTGATTCTGCACCACATCATCCACACATTTAGAGGCTCACCTATTTTTTCTCAACAAAAAGATCAATAAATAGTAACATTATATCGACACAATGCATGCAACATTACACCTACTGTAGTTTCACTGCGTATGTCTGTGAAATGTAAATGTACCTTTATTGTTATTGTACAAGTACAATGAAATTGAAATATGGTCCTTAAAGGCCATTTCCAGTTAGTCTCATAAATCACATCACCCATGATCAGTTCATCTCATACCATCCATACACCCAACTGCAGCATGTGGACGTTTAGATTCAGTTTGTTCAAGAATCCATCATTTTGTAAATGTTAATGCATAACTCCGGCCATTTATGACAACATATATAATTTTCCTGAGGGTTACCCAGTATTGGAGGAAGCAAAAAACCTGATTAAAAATGATCCAATCAAACTGGAGTTATACTGGGAGAGTTATAATGCTTATTATGGGGGCAACCACAGTATCACACGGTCACTGAGAGTATCCAGTAATCGAATACAGTGTTTACTGACCGGGAAATGAACAATGCTGATGATGTGGTAAGTCTGATTCTGATTAAAATTGATTTTTTTAAAAATTTTAAAAAATCTACAGGATCAAACGTCCAACCACAGAACAGGACAATTTTTAAATATGTCTGGTTCCTGTGCATTAACATTTACAAAATGATGTATTGATTTTGTATTCAAAACTGAATCTAAATGTCCTCACGCTGCAGTTGGGTGTATGGATAGTATGAGATGAACTGATCATAGGTGACGTGATTTATGAGACAAACATTGATTATGACTGGAAATGCCCTTTAAAATAGATGAATAACTGCTTTTAAAAAGAAAACAGAACAAAGAATAAAACATATACCACATTCACACTGTGCAGGTATTTCACCATTCATATACTGCAGAGTGAGCGTCTTGCCTCTTTGGCCACTCAAAGTACTTTTACACTACATGTCACATTCACCACATTCATGCTACCACACAGGGTGTTAGCCTGCTGATCAGGAGGGAAAATATACTGTTGGTGCATCCATCTGGAGCAATTTGTGGTAAAGTATCTTACCCAAGGACAAGGACACATCCACATGTGGCCTGGATCAAACTGCCAATGGGTGGACCACTGTGCTACCTCCTGAGCTGCAGTCGCCCCATTATAAATCTGTACAGTAGGACAGAATGCCTCTACGTTGGGGTGCTCTGCCCTGCCTGCTGTGTGTGTGTGTGTACACACACACACACACACACACACACACACACACACACACACACACACACANTGTATGATCAGCTGATAATGTGGGTGCTGCCACTGCACCAGACTGATGGCTAACATTATTCCACAGAAACTTGAAAAAAAAACGAATTATTGTCTTAATTCGACTGTAACTGGACAACTGCAGTGAATGTAAACATGTTACTGACTAATATCAGAGTTGTCCAACTCTGATTAAGACTCCTAGATCATGTAATTGGAATATGATGTCCTCCTGCATGTATACGCTTTAATCAGAGTCAAACTAGACAATGCATGTGCACATGCTCCACACCCCCCACAATGGCATATGATCCCAAAACAAAAATTTATTGAAATCACCATGACAACGAAGGATAGCATGCACCTCATCTGCACGATAAGTAATGTGTACATTCCGTAGAGATGAACAAAGCTGT
>JANJYP010144572.1:0-12527 GCA_024605115.1 Rastrelliger brachysoma
AATTATAGCTTTTAATAAATATATTACATAATGTTTAACTCTCTATTCAATATATTAAGAATCTATAAAAAGAGATTTCTGACAATAAATCAATTTCAGACGTTAACTTCAGTGGATTTTAGTCCAAATGCCCAGTAATTAGTAGAGTATTTCCCTGAATGTAAGTGGTAAAAAGGTTTTCGTAACATAGCAACTAACTTTGCAAATCAAACTGTTGCAACATACAGCCCCTATAAAACATGTCATATCAAAAAATTGTACCCAAAGACAGATTTCTGAACATTTAATAATACTATAAAACCAAGACAAACAGAAAAAAGCCTCATAACTTCACCATTGATATTAATGGTTCTAACTTCATATTTAAATGGAGTGAATAAAGCTGCTGTGGTTTCATGTGAAACACTGGTCTGCTGCTCTACAACATTAGCACAATGGTTTTGATATCAGCCAGTATATATCTTTCACTGCTCTTACATGAAATAGCATCGCCTTTTCCAGTTTGTTAACCAGTTAAAATGAACTAGGATCCAGTTTTAGACGCTGATGGTCTATTTGACCTTATTTTTCCAGCTTTTCAACTCTGGATTGCTTCAGTCCGCTATCAAAAGAAAGACTGATGGTGCCTTTTCCAGACTTCCCCTTTCTTCTTCGAGTACTCTAAACATTCCCAGTCGACAAATGTCTGCCCCCTGAAGATAATGTTGGAAATTACTTTCAGCTCAATTAACATATTACTGCCTGTCTGTCTTTTCAGAGACATAGTACTCCTGAAGAGATTTAAAGGAGATCTAAATGGCTTTCCCTGCGTGCATGAAATGAGCAAATGTGACTGCCAACCTCCAGAAAACATGTCATTATGGTATTCTGACCCCCTGCCCTCTCACCACTCTCCACCACCGCATTTGACTTACTGTGTATCCTGATGAGCAATGGTTAATTCTGTGTGTACATCTGTTTTTGCATACGATGTCATGTTTAAGACATTTGTTTAAGATAGTGTTTAAGATTTGTATGTTCATGCATGCAAGGCTTGGTTTTGAGAACCACCAGGGGAAACTTGTCATTAGAGGAATATGTGGAAACAAGGATGTGGCGGGCGCTCCAATTGAGTATCTATCACTTTTCCAGCGACCCATTTAAAAGCTCTGCGGTTTAAGAGGCTCTGCTGACATTTTATTAAGGTGGAATGACTGACACAAGGATTCCAGACATTTCTGCTGGTGGTGGCGGTGGAATTGGGTCTGGGTCTGTACAAAAGGCTGTGAAATGTATATGCAATATGTTCTGCATATTACTTTTCATTTACTTGATCTGATATATTTGTTCTACTGCTTCTTTTGCACGTCTGTCTGTATTCCTAGGATTATCCCTTATCTCAGTAAAGAGTGATGCCAGTTGTAAAAGCCTCTGAAACAAACTTGTGACACAAATCATCAAGCTGATAACTTCTTGGATCATGAAGAGAATCCAAAACCTCTTTCCACTGCAACTTTATGACAATTGGTGGTGGCCAGGGGAGGGGTGGCTTTTTTAAACTATATAAAACCAGCACTCTGAGAGAAACTACCTCACTTTACACAACAAAAGAGCAAGATCTAAACACAGGATCTGAACTTCCCTATGAAGCTTTTTCTTTATTCTTTATGGACAGATGACCAATCATGAATGTCTTGACGAAAGAGAAGAAAAAAAAATAGGGATTTCCAAAAGTTGTCCCTTTCTAGGGCATGAGGACATGCTTTTTATCTCACTTTTAAGTGTGGCCATTCGGAACAGCCACAAACAATTTAACCCTGTGACATGGGCCACACAAACCGATAGCATACCTCCACCATTAGTGTGGCCTTGAGCAAGGCATTTGGGCCTCTCTTGCTTACTGGAGCTTGTCAGTAGCCTCCAGTAGAAGACTGGTTGTCACAGGCATGCAGATGTATCAGCTAAAGGTTTTCTGGGTCCAAAAAGTTCAAACCTTATTCTGAAACAAATTCACAGAAACCCTTCGTTAACCCATAGTGGATGCATATGTTTTCAGAAAAAGAAACCCCACCTTAAAGCAACCTGTGGACAATCAGTCCATCAGAAAAAGATAAATATACTAAATGACAGGATAAGATGAACCCAAACAGAATATAACAGGCAGCTGTGCTCATTTTTCCTGCCCTTCACTCTTCACCTCACTTCAAAAACAAGCATATTTCCCCTATGATGGTTATGACACACCATGTGATCCAAGCTGATTTTGCTTGATTCTATTTAGCTAATAGACTTATGAAGGCACAGACCAGAGACCTCATGGGACCTTACCAGACCTGATTAGGCTGAATGTAATTTGAGTTCAGCCTGACTGAAGCCTCATATATTAGGACCCGAGAAGGAAAGATGTTTGTATTGTCAGCAAAAGTCGGCCGAATAAACAGAGTGCAAACCGTGATTCAGTGAATATTCAGGACTTCATCAGAGGCATTACTGTTTAACCTGAACCAGTGAGGAAGAGCTTACTGTACAAATTGGTGCTTTTTGCTTCATCATCAAAACCTCTCTTTTGGACTCACTATCAGGCAGACTTTTGGGTCATCTTGAGTCAGCAAGTTTTAGCCCCCTCTCAAAACTGAGAGGCTCTTGATGATTCCTCTTTTTTTTTCTTTTTTTTTTTTTTTTGTTTGCTTTGCCTTTACGACTGGCTACGTGCCACCGCCAGGAACTCTGAGCTCGCCCACATCACCAGAGAGCAGCCACTGCAATGCATCAGCATAGCCCTCTCCATATATTTAAGTGATTGCTGACATAATTTATGAAGGGAATGAAAAATAAAGTCTGCGTTGCAATAAAATTTGTAAAAAGAGATCTGTAATTTATTTGGGCCGCCACAAGTCAGCACTCTTCGCCATCGACAACCCCCCTCCCCACCACCACCACCCCTCCACCCGTCCCCCCGCCACCTCACTTCTGTGCATTTGCAGTTTTCTTCTCCCTCTCCTCTTTTTTTTTCCTCCCTCTCAGGAGTGCGGGGGGCCCATCTTTAGGGGGTTTAGGGGTATCAAGGTGGTGCAGAAGGAGGGTCGGCGCAGGATTTTTGGCTCCGGTCTAGGAATGCCTTCACGTTTACAAACAAACTGGCTCTTTCGCTCGCCCTGTTTGCCTTTGTGGCTTTATTTTTTTTCAAGGCCTGTACGGGCAAACACACAGCGGGAAACACTGGCTTGTTGATCGCCTTCACAGACCAGCTCATAAACCCAGCGAGCATGAATGTGGAGGCCTGTGTGTGTCTGCGTCGTTTGTGTACTTCAGAGCAGCTCTGGACATTTTTTTTTTCCTCCCCATTTTTTAATAAACTCAAGGGGTGTTGTGGAAGTAAACAACCTAATAATTATTAGCCGTTGGAATCATGAGATTAAGACACAGGGACGCTCAGATGTCCCGTATGTCAAGTTTCAGCGTAAATAAGAAATTACAGTTGGATTGTGCCGCAACGTTTGTCTGTTCCTGTTTATGGATGTTGCTCGGAAACAACACTAAATCACATTGTTCAACATGTGGCATCTCTCTAGCTCTCTCTCTCTCATACCCTTCCCCTTGCTGGTTCGCCCCCTCTCACCATTTGTAAACAGGCAAACCAGGATACATGGCCTCATTGTTTTGAATCATTATTACTGACAGGCCTAAATGACTTGAATGATGGGAAACCCTTATAGAAAATTAACCCGGCCCCGTGTGTTTACCCTGCCTAAATCATGTTGCTCATTGGCCTGAAACAGAAGAAGAAGGGGGGAAATAGGCCTCACATCCTGACATCTGCAAAGCACCTGTCCTGAGCCATGCATGCAAGCGGGGCCAGAGCACATTCGAACAGCTATCTTTCCCCCACTCATTTTACTCTTTGGCCCTGAAAAACGCCATCATCGTCATGCGCTTTAACAGTTGACAACCTGCTGTGTTTTTCTCTGTCTCCGCCAAGTCTATGCACTGTATGTTTAAGATGATGTCACTATGTTGAAATGTGCTGATTTAAAATATTGTGTGCATTTCAATATAGTTTAATAATATTATAGCTTCTTATTGGAGCTTCTACATATGTATTGGTATTCAGTAATTAACATTTTATGAATGATAAACTTCTTTTTCCAGAGTTTTGGAATAAATCTTCACATAGTTGTGATTAAAAAACTGGGTTAATGATCACTCATACAAGGAAACTGTTCACTATTTTCTTTATTGACAATAGAGATAAAGCTTACTGCAATTTCTCACCCTTTTGTCACCTTCAGTTGACCTCAGTGAGGAAAACTAAATTGCTTCCTTTTACTTTCACTTTCTGTTACTTTGTACTATTGTTGTAAGGGCTGACACTTTACTAGTACACTCGACAACCACAAACCATTCACCACTTGTCAACAAACACTCAACAAAGCTTAAAACAATCAAAACCCAGTTTTTCTTTACACATGTGGATGTTATATATTTTATTCAAAGAGAGGTGCAGTAGGCTTGGCACAGACACAGGCAAATGAACAAAACCTGGCGTTGTTCAGTTGCTATTTTTAGTAAGTGAGCTACATTACCATACTCATTTTTCCAGAAATTGTCACAAGAAATTAGTTAAAAGATTATTCCTTTGTAAGAAAACACTAGAAACATTTTTAAAGGAGTCAACACATGGTAGGAGTGGGATGAACCATTTGCACTCTACTAATAAGAAAATAACTAGGTCAAACAGTATTGGTTGTGAGGTAAATAACCCAAAATTTTGAAGAAATATGCAATAATTGCAGCTTCAAGCTCAGGATTACATACATTAGCACATATTCATTCATGTAAATGCACAGTTTCTGACTGTTGATGCTTTTGCTTGCGGGGATTGATAACATAGTGTTGCAGAATTTACACATAATGTAACACACATCAAAATCTTTAGCATCTTACATTCACTGTAAAGGGACAATGAAATATGTGATAGACAAACAGCTTCACTGTACATGTAGATTTTTAGTATCAGCTTGCATGTCACACTGCATGCCACACTGCAGCTGCAAAGGGGGGTTGGGGGCCGCGACTGGCGCTTCGGTCCAGTGAACAATTTCAGTGGACCCACATAGCTCTACGTGCATACTCTCACTGTTCAATATTCAACAGCTCTGCTACATCACGTGACCGCCAGTCCCACTAACCTTCCACCAGACGTTATCAGTGGTTGTACAAGCCAATAGTTTCCTGCGAGGCTCTTGTTGGAGAGAGTTGTGTAAGCTTTGCTTTGGCCCAGAACAAAGCTGTGCCTCTAGAAAGGGAGGAGGGTGGCACTGCTTTGAAAGGTGCCTGGCCTTCATCAGCCATCACCACCGCTTTCGGAAGTGAGTCACTCCTCTGGCGTGTGCAGAATATCTCCCAAAGGTCACCCACAGTGACTACGGCCCTCCTCCGTGTCAGCCATTGCATAATTCCATCAGTGCTGTATGAAAGAGGCTGCAGGAGGACTACTGTATTTATACTTTGGAAATGGTAGATCAGAAATGTCAGTTCACCAGGCAAAGTTACGCTCTCTGCAGAAATAATCCTGTTAGATTAGTTGAATCTGAAAGGCAGAGCCAGAAAATGCCAGTTTTTCTAAGAAACATTAGCCCATTGAAAACGTGATTTTAGAGAATGAGGCAAACATAGTGCAGCCAAACATTTTCTAATGACTGGAAAATGCAGCTGTACTAAGTTATCATGGTTATTTAGCAAACTGAGCTTCCAGGTTTAAATTGGCTTTAATTTATATTTTGACTCAAGTTTTCTTGTGAACCCTTTCAATTTGGGAGTGAACTGACTGATGTTCCAACAACTCGTGATTCTTTGGCTGCGTTATGCCATTAAATTACATTGTTAAATACATATATTTTCTCTCCATAGCCCGAGAAATGTTTGTATAGCTAAATTTCCACATTTAGTTTATAGTTTGTTTAGTTTGATGTGGCTCCGTCCAACTCTTAAACATCCGACCATGTTCATTATTTAAGCGTAGATGATCACTTTAAATCCTCCATAAACTGTTGCACCTTTAATCATCTATCGCTATTAAAAAGTATATTCTATAATTTCTCTTTTGCACTCAATGCATGAAATAGTTTGTACTGTCGTGAAATATGTTAATTTACATTGTAACCTCCTAATATACTCATAGAATATAAAAACTATTCCAGTTTAAATGCTTTTACTTCCCAGCCAAGACCAAATGTTTAGACAACTTGTTCCCAGTGAAATGAAATTGTATGTACAGTGTGTATTGTGTATTGTACTGTTAATACAGGTTGTTGTAGAGATGAGATACAGTTAGGTTGTGTTTGACTCATCTGTCCTGAGAAACTTTCGATGTGTCTGTGATAAAGACATTTCCCAGAAGATGATAAATAAAGTTTCCTACATTACAGTAACACATCCATTCTCAAGAGTCTGTCACTGGAGTCGACCGGCCTCTAACTGTGGCCGCTCACATGATACTGTGGTGTTTAGTGGATGGAGCGCTCTGCCTGACAGCTGAATATCTGTGTCTGTTTCCTGTCCCAGATAACAGCAGTATGCAGAGAGGCTGCCCTTCTGGCCCTACAAGAGGACATCAAAGCTCAGCACATCGAGGCCAGACACTTTGAAAGTGCCCTGAACACTGTGAAGCCCCGGATCCCTGACTCTCTCATCCAGTCCTATATCAGCTATCAGCAGCAACACAGCGGCATGTGCTTCTTCTGACCACCCTGCAATGGACAAAATGAACAACTTAGGAACATTTCATCTTTTTTTTTCAGTGTGACATCATTTTAATTGTATAGTTTTTTCAACTGTGCCTGGGTCTTCTGAACACATACCTAACATCAAAGCTTGGCTCATATGATAAGACATATCAGTAACAGCTAAACATCATGAATACTGGTATTGGTGAAAGAGTAGATGTCGCTTGTATACAGTAGATGCTGTTAAGTTTTTACAGTACAGGATTATACCGAGTTTTTTTAGGAGGAATCTGAAAAATGAGTGAAGTGTCAAGTTTGACCATATTAAATATTAAAAAATAAAATGATGGAGTACTGTTTTATTTGGATGTCTTGTCTTTTTTTTATATTTACTTATTTCATTTTCCATGCCACTTATCCTCTAGAGTCATGGGGGGCCTGGCAAGGTACATCCTGGACAAGTCTACGGTGTCCATCAGTGGGCTAACATAGACACAGACAACCATTCACACTCACCAGCAATTTAGAGTCGCCAATTAACCTTAGCTGCATGTTTTTGGTTTGTGGGAGGAAGCTGGTAAAATCACAAATTAAAATTAAATAAATATTCTGAATAAATGCAGAGATCAAAACGGATTTTTGCAGCTGAATGGAAAAGGTGGTAAGGTCACAGCAAAATCCAAATATCTAGTCAAAACAGTAGGTCCCATGCAATGAATATAACATCATAATCACACTATGGGAATCACAAAACTGTACTGGTTTTGATTTAGTTAAAGGCCTCTCATGGATCTGCTACACATCTAAAAAGAATGTGTATTTTTTATGTTTTCAAACTGTTATGTGTTTAAATATGTGAGGCTCAAGTTCCCAATATGATGTTGAAAAAATGCACAATCAAATTATATGTTTTGAAATCTTTTCAGAATGACATTACTTTTCTGTTTCAAATTTGACAAGATTGAAATATACCCTAATTGGGGTTTTTTTTAAGTTTTAGAACTGATCGTGCTGTTAATGCACAGCATAAACCCCTTAGTCAGTATTCTGCATATCCTACCACACTAATATCGATTGGATTAAACAGTGGAATCAGACTTTAATCTGGGGACCTTCTGGCCCTCTTTCAAGGACCCCTGACTGTTCCAAGACCCCTAGTTTGAGGAACCGCTGCTCTAAATCCACGGGGAGAAAAACAGCCACGGCTGGTATATTCATCACATCCATCCATGGAAAATCAGCTAATTGCTATAATCTTGAGATTTCCGTCCGCACTTCCGACCACTAAGAGCAGGGATCCAGGCGGCCATCTGTCGGTCTACCAAGATTTGCTTTATCACCAAGAAGTCGAATTTTACATCCAGCCTTAAAAACTTCTCGGTCTTTACTGCGCCACACAGTCACTTTAACAGTCTGTTAACTCTACTGGGGCTTTTTTCGTATTCTTTTTTTAAGCATTTGCTGACCCGAAATGGCACTGAGGGTCATTCATCTATTGATTTTTCCATTTGAATAGGATAAATTGACTTTGTATTGAACTTCCTTTTCTCATGGATCCGGATGTAGCGCATCCGCGACACCAATCAAACCAGACAGTCAGGAACAGAGAGGAGGGGGTGGCAGTAGTGATGGGGGAGTCTTTCCCCTGGCTGCAGGGCTGCTTTTTTCTTAAGGTGGTCCGGTACAAAAAAAAAACCCAACCACTACTTCCCCCTCATTCAAAAAATCTACCCACGAAACTCCTCAAATGGTGGGAAAGTGGCCCTTATCACACAGTTATGCGAGCTGCTGGCTCATCGCTACACATTTTACGGTATTTCCTCTGATGACCTGCCTAAATGCGTAATGGGAACATTCCACAGTGGAGAAGACATCCTGTTGATGTTATCTACTTTTAATTGTCTATAAAAAAAAAAACACGTTGCCTGTACAGACACTGGTTTCAAAATAAGAAGCCCCGAACTATCAGGACTATTTAAAGCTAAATCAGGGGCCCCACGTTAAATTTAGCTCACTTCTATCAATAACTTAACGTGGTGTAAAAGCAAATACAACGCAGATGATAAACTTTGTCAATAATTGCCTAATTCTGTTATGGACCATTAAAGGTCCCTGGTCCCCAGTTTAAGAAGGATACCAATATAAATACTATATCAATTTATATTTTATTAAATTGTTTAAAGAAAACCCCTCATTTAAAAAAAATCGTTATGAATAAAGTTTCCAACTCAAAATTTCAGTCATAAAAATGAGTTTCAGTTATGATAAAGGTAAATCCAACTTTAAATATTGTTTCTTTTCTAGCCTATATTATTGTAATTGTGATAATAATATACTTTCAAAGTTAATAAAAAAACCCTGAAATGTTTCATATAAAACATCAATGTGTCACTGAGGGTAATATTCCACTAGTTCAGAAAACGATTTAAATAAGCATTCATTAAAGAAAGGGGACTTTTTTATTTCTTTCATGCCGTGAATGTATGTCTTATGAACCAAAAATGACAAATCAGCAAGTGTATAAATAAATCTGGCGTTTGTTGCGTCACTATTAGTCATATTAACCTTATTCACTTCAGTATTCATAGCCCACAAGACCGGAAACTAGTGTTTTTTCCTCCCTGAACCCCCTCGTCGAGCCAACGCAAAAGACAAAGCCGTTCCACCTTAACTAGTGCACACATCTCTATCGCCCGGCCTTCTACATCTGCCCAATGAATCAGGAGCGGATGCGATGTATCCTTTTTCAGTGGAGTGAATGGCCAATGGGAGTTGGCTTGTCGAGCAAACACTGAGCTCTGCGTTCCCATTCATTCAGTGCTGAACAGGCCCGCAGAGCTGGAGAGAGCGCACCGCCGTCTGCGACCCGACGACGCTTTTTGCACAAGAGCGCAGATTCCCCGCAACAATAAGTAACAACCAGAACTTCAACTCAGCTCTCCGAAGATACTCGAAGAGAAGAAACTCTTGGATATAAGCTCGATCGTCTTTAATTTTATTTCTCCCGAGACGCTTTGTTTTCGCTATTTTTTTTATTTTACAACAATTCCTACGGGACTTCTATTACTGGGTTGTCTTGCCTAGAAATCGGCCTCCAAGTACGCAGCAGTTCTCCGCTCCCTGCTCCATCAGTACTCCTTCGTGGATTTATTTCGTCTTATCCTGGAACGAATGCACGCGTAACCCGCGCTGAACTTTTCTTTAAAACTGACCGAGAAAAGGGAATAACGCAAAGGGATACACTCGCACTTGGATTAACAGACTGTGAATGTATACCTCATAGTCTATTGCCCCTTCCTTTTGGATGGAGTTTTGGTAGGCTATTTGGTTGATGGATTCGACGTTATGGATGGTTGCATATAGGTACGTATCCTCCACTTTTACACTTGTTTTACGCACATTAGTTTGGTTTACGGTGTTTGTTGCCCGATAGTAGCGCACGTAGCGACCTAGTATGCGCAGCTGTAGCAGTGTATATGTTTTGCTGCACTGGTGCACAAAGTCTAACACTTTCCATGTCCTTTTCAACGCGTGACACATGAAAAACAACTCCAGTGGTTTAAAATCATCGCGATTAATTGATGGAAGTTGATGGATTTCCATGCCTGTGTCCTTCCGTGGCTCCGCTGTAACAAACACCCCTCCCCCACGGCGGTTGTTTTCATTCATAAGTTTTTCCCCGTCTATTTGGATGCGTCCTTTAATGTCTCTTGATCTCCGGCTCTATGGGTTTTATAGGATCCTGGTTTTATTACTGCGCACGACGTCTTCTCCTTTGAACGCGCACTGCGCTGATAATCCTACTTATAGCCCAGTGCGCCTTTTGACGGGTACACTATTGAAAATGAGTGTTTGTTTATTTGCAAAACACCAAAAGCAACAAAATCGATCAGTTTGGCTGCAGCCTTTCTTACTGTGCGGTATGATGTGTTTCACAGCACAGCCAGGCTTTATGTTTTTGCAAACTGTGTAGGTTTTGGCCTCGTGCAGGTCGGCTTTGCTTCATAACATCTCCGAAAGCTTGAAATCATATTCACAGTAGTGTTTATGGCATACACACGTATATCAGACAAATTATTTACTTTTAAACACACTCAAAAGTATCCCTTGCTTTAGTTTTGGGTGAAGTTTAATATCAAAACTCTCTGGCGCTCGACTCGTTTTCTACTTAGGTCTGAGTTTTGTCGGAACTTGGTCTGACCTTAGTTTTTTTGGTCTACTTTTGTCCCCATTTCCCTGAAATCCTTTTTGGTGTAGTAATAGAATACTAAGCGAGGCAGCTCATTTAGTTCTCTTGGATCGTGTCCTCATTTCGTCGCCGCGGTGCATTTAAATGTTAACTAGTCATACAAATGTAAATGAGGAGGGGAAGTATTTGTAGGCCCTACTGAAGTTTAGATGTGTGCGTATTGGAGAGGAAGGTACAAAAAGTCTTGTTAATAGTCAACTTTTTCCCCCGGGTTGCCTCACTTAACGGGATCAAAAGTGACATATTGTCATGTTGACAGAATGAAAACAGTGAGTCTGGGTGGATGTTAAAAGCTTATACCTTCAAATATTAAAACGGA
Organism: Rastrelliger brachysoma; assembly: GCA_024605115.1. Classification (NCBI taxonomy): domain Eukaryota; kingdom Metazoa; phylum Chordata; class Actinopteri; order Scombriformes; family Scombridae; genus Rastrelliger; species Rastrelliger brachysoma. Next base: position 11,273 of record JANJYP010144572.1, read on the forward strand.
TCTTGCTGCTCATCTCACTCCTCATAATCTTCTAATCTTATCATTTGTTTTTTTTTGCCTTTTCATGTACTTTAAATATTAATATTGTATTGCTATAATGCTATTAAGAATGATTATGTATAGGAACTGGTCTGGGGGCAGTGTAAACCCCTCTTCTATCAGGACAGTGTATGTTTGCCAGTTATGCCATGTTTTGGCTGTTTCTGATGATGTCCCCTCCCTCCCTGCCTCTCCTTTGTCTCTCCCTGGCCTCTCTTCCCCCTCTGGCAGGTTTTCCGATGCATGCCAAGTCCACGGTGAATGTCGGAAGTGGTGATCCCCCCAGATGGAGCTCCAAAGTCAACATGGCCCCGGCGGTTCATTAGTGGTGATCCAGCAGCCTTCCCTAGAGAGCCGGCAGAGGTCGGATTACGAGCGGGAGCTCCAGCATGCCGCCATTCTCTCCCTGGACCAAATCAAGGCCATCCGCTCCAACAACGAGTACACTGAGGGGCCCTCAGTGGTACGGAGGCCCCCTGCACCCCGCATGGCCCCCAGGCTCCAGGACAAACAGGAGAGAACTCACGAGGTCATCCTCGTCAATGTGAACAACAATTATGAGCACCGGCCATCAGGTCATCACCATCATGTCGGGGGCGGCATGGTGGTTGTGGCCGGGGGACAGCAGTATGGCGGGTCTCGGGCACCGGGGCTCAGCCGCTCCACTAGCACAGGAAGTGCCGCCAGTTCAGGGAGCAACAGTAGTGCCTCCTCTGAGCAGGGACTCTTGGCACGCTCGCCCCCCACCAGGCCCGGCATGAACTTACAGCACCACCACAGAGCAGAGCGGCCTGTTAGGACTCAGCCCAAGCCCAAGGCCCTTTTACAGCCCCAGCAGGGACCTCACTTCCACCAGCCTCCACTAGAGGCTCCACTCAAGCCCCCGGGCAAAGGGAAATCAGACTTTTCTGGCTCTGGCAACGGGGTGGTGGCTGCTGCCGGGCACCAATTCATCTGTGAGCGTTGTGGGAAGTGCAAGTGCAGTGACTGCACGGCTCCTAGGAGCCTGCCTTCATGTCTGGCGTGCAATGGTCAGTGCCTATGCTCTGCTGAGAGCGCGCTGGAGCATGGCACGTGCATGTGCCTGGTCAAAGGCATCTTCTACCACTGCTCCAATGACGACGAGGGGGACTCGTGTGCTGACCACCCCTGCTCACTGTCACGTTCCCACTGCTGCTCTCGTTTCCTGTGCATGGGATTAATGTCGGTACTCTTC
>JANJYP010144576.1:0-11321 GCA_024605115.1 Rastrelliger brachysoma
TCTCTCTCTCTCTCTCTCTCTCCCTCTCTCTCTCTCACCCCCTAACACACTGGAGGGACCGCTTTGCTGCTGGGACATAAAGGCAATTCTCTTTGAACTGGAGCTTTTATTTGATTCTCTCTTGATCCACGTTGAGACATACCCCTCATTTAAATGTTCTGTGAAGCAACAAGTGAAAGCTTTAGATCTGATTTCCAGATTATTAGAATCAGTCTTAAGACTCCAAAAGTACTTATTATTCCACAATAATCACAGTTACGTATATGGTTATTTAGTAAACTGATAGTGACATTAGCAAATATGTTTGTCAAAATATGTGACTCCACATTATACATGAATTACACTAATAAAGAAGCTTTAACAACAGTAATTTCAATAAATCACGTTGTCTAATTAGTATGCAGATTTATGCAGCAAGGTGCTCTAAATTAATTTAGAGGCTGCTCTAAAGGTGGAAAGTGAGGTGTGACATTTCTACCATGGAACAATAAATCTTCATGCAATATGTCTCATCATGATATAAAATAGCAACATAATGCAAGTAGGAATTCCTACACTATTATTGTGACTGTCTTTTCTGAATGAATTCATAAAAAGCCCAAAAAATAAATTGCTTTTAACATTGTAGAGAAGCAAAGTTTCAATGTACTCCTTTTGTACACTTGGTCCACAGAGTTGTAGTTATTTTTGAGGCCATGTGATAGACAATAACATTTTTCTGAATCTGATTCTTACTTTTTGCTACTTCCTTCAAATTAAGTAATTTTAAGAGTAGAAAGAGCAGTTAGTTTTGTCAGCGTCCGCTTCAAAAACCTACAAAAGCAACTACAGAGAATCTCTACTCTGCCTTCATTTCCTTTAGAGCTTTGAAGCATCAGGTTGATAATAAAAACCATGCTGAGTCCTTTTCAAGCTGAGTCAACTCGCTGCCAAGATCTTCAATATGACGTCAGGCTCAATGAGGAGGTCCAGCCCTGTGTTAAGAAGTCTTAAAGTGTGAAAGAAGATCCTCACTTTTTAATAATTATCCTAAATTGACCACAAAACTTATCCTGAGTTTCCTAAATAAAGCTATTCTGATACTTTTGGATTTTGCTCTCAAAAATAGGATGATCACTAGTTTGTGTTACTGGCAGAAAAACAATTACAAACATGATTTTTCAAGTCCATAAAACAGTGTGCAGGTTTTATCATTTTGAAATACACACTACAAATACAAAATATTTTTGTATTTTTGCAGAATAAAAAATGTACTGCTCACATCACTGTGATTCTACTTGATAAGTAATTCCCAATTCATTGCTTTCTCACCCTGCATAAAATAGCAGCTAAAGAGTTTTCCTACCTTGGCAGCCATGACCATAGAGGAGCCACCCCTGATGCCCAGGATGGGGATGTGGGTCTGAGCAGAGATGAAGTCCAGGATCTGAGCAATGGCTTCCTGGTCTGTGTCGTCACCAAACACAACGCCTTGCAGCGAGTTCTTCGTCATTTGTGTGCAGATCCGATTGATGATACTCTTGGGATCAGTCTCATTCATGGTGACCACCTCAACTTTGGGAGGGTAAGGAATATGCAGGAAGTCCTCTTTCTCAAGTCCAGCCCCTAGAGCTACTTCACTAGAGTTGCCTACCAAAATGACAGCGATACTGAGTGAGTGGATCAGTTTGGGATTGATTGGGGGAAGAGGCACTGAGCCAGGAGAGTATTGAGGAGGGATGATAACACCCCTCTGGTTGCTGCCTCCTCTTTGGCCACCTTGTCCCACTGGGGCACCTCCAGGCCCTGTACCTAGACCTCCACCCCTGCGAGACTCGCAGACAGGTAAGAGGAGTATGGAGAGGAGGAGGAGGGAGAAGGACAAAGAGAGGAAGGATAGGGTCAGCCGAGGCTGAGGATAAATATGATGGGATGACTGCTCTACAGGTGGAGCAGGAGAACGATGGTGGGAGGAGGAGGGGGGGACGAGATGCTTGTCCTGAAGACAAGAGGGAGAGAGGTGGAGGCTGACAAGCATTGTAGAGGAGTGTAAATGCCGTCCCTGAAGGGAGAGAGAGAAAGAGAGACAGACAGAGAGAGATGTTAAATACAATACAGACAGAAAACTCAGAAAATCACTTCAGATGTCACCAAACATATAAATGTGCTGTAGTCTACAAACCAACCAACAAATCATCAGGGTTGATATCTACAAATTACAAATTCAAGGAGTTCTTGTCAAAAAAATAACCCCTAACCCTTGTATACATATTAAAAGTATACAAATGAAAGAGGAGTTATGAGATACATCAGCAAGTTAAATATAGTGACTCAGAAGAAACTCACGCATCTCTTTGTAATATTGTTTACCATTAACCATTAGACCATTAATTTTTTTTGGTTTTATTTGTATTAACTGTAATTAGGGGTTGGGAAGCCTAAGCTGCCAGGACCCTATTGTTTTCCTGGTTGTTGTATAATCAGGCCAATACTCCTGATGGTGGTGATACAGCAAGCCTCTAAAATTCAAAACTTTGAAAATTCACAACAAATGAATCCTATGTGCCACAGATTTCACCAAAATGTAGCCGCAATACTGAAGAAACTTTTGTCTATTTAAACCTATTACAAATTATTTCAAAAACTGTAAAACTTTCTAAACCTATCTCCTCCTATACAACTTTACTTAATTGACACCAAACTTGCTACAGAGAATCTTCAGACTGTCCTACACGAACTATCCACACAGACTTTTGATTTTTTTTAAATTGAGTCGACAGTGCATCAAAAGGTTCGACTCTAAATGGTATGGTAAACATATACTTGCAAATTTTTTACTAAATACATTTTCACTTAAAAATGACAATATTTTGGGGCCATGGTAGATTATGTTGGAAAACATCAGAATTTTATCTCAAAAACTGAGTTTTTTACAGCATTTTGAATTTTCAGCTATTATACTTGTATTTTGGGAAAATGCAGAAAGAACTGGTGGAAATAAGAGATGATTATTTGTTGGGAAATTGCTGCAAAATAATCAGATTGCAGCAAAATGGTACAGCAAGCTTAAATAAAAAATAATGAGCATAAAGGTCATCCTTAAAATTGATAATTGTATTGTTGAATCAACGTGTAATAATAGTGAAGTTTAGTTTTAGTTCACTCAATTTATAAATTAAGTTTATATTATATTTATTAATTAAATATAATGTGCATTATATATTTGTTTTTTCTTTCATTTTTTTTCTTTTTATATATCAACTATTATTCTAATTGAGCCACAAATTTGGAAGAGAACTTTTCATAAAATTATGATATAAATATATTCCAATTACTCTGTTGCTCTTGGTTTGGAGTCATGGATAATACTAATAAAGAGTATTAAAAATCTGGTATTGGTCAATATCAACAAAAAACAGATTAAACCCTTAAGCAGGCCAAACTAAGTGACCCAAATAGCTGGGTATCAAACTGCACACTGAGAGAGGCCTCAAGCTCTCATCGAGCATCAAGTGACAATGCCACATCCATTATACTGTGCTGTGACTCCCTTGGAGGAACCCTGTGGCATACATCAAAGACAACGCAGAAAAGAGATTGTGTGTGTGTGTGTATGGGGGGGGGGGTGTGTCAGGACAGCACTGGGTGTATTTTGACAGATTGACAGCCTCACAGCTTCATGGACTAGCTGTCGGGCTAAGTGACCATTAGACACTCAGACTGGGTTTCATGGAGTCTCTCTCTCTATCCTCTCTCTTCTCTCCCTCTCACACCACTTTCATTGCTTTTCTTCCCTTTAGCCTCCAAACCTCCTTTCCTCTCAGCTGAACCCTTCACCCCACCGCTCAAGATCCCCTTGCTGTTCTTCGAAGTCAGCTGCAGACCTATTATTTACTATTATTGCTATTATTTACTGTTCTTGTATTAGCAGCCAGTCAGAGAGCAACAGAGTAGAGTGTAAAAGAGACAAGATGAAGGAAACAGAAGAGAGAAAGTAAAGAGGAGGAGTGAAAGATGTAAGCAGAGGGAGTTGACAGGCAGAGAGAAACACAATTAGTCATAGCCTGATGGGAAAATTGTGGTTTCTTACTGTGTGCATATGTGTGTGAGCATACACACACACACACACGCACGCGCGTGCGTACCAGGAGTAGAAATTTGACCATATTTTCTTCATAGATAAAGAAGAGGAATCTTAATGAGTATATATTCATGCCTATATTCTAATTTAAGAACAGAGAAGCACTTTAGGAAGGGGGTAAATGAAGGGTAGAGTAAAGACTGCTTCCTCTTCTTTGCCAACACCTTTGATAATATTTTATTTATCATGCAATCCATGTGTTGTGGAGCTGATCCAGCCAGCAGCACCAGGAAACAAAAGTCCAAAAGAGGGGAAGAGAGGAAGTTGTCAGGAGAGCTGATATGTGACACAAGTAGAAAACAGCAACAAAAAGCAAAGGAGTAATGTATGAAATAGGGCAGGCATAAGAGAAGAGGCCTGTGAATAAATCAGAAGGAAATGTGATCTCTACATTAAAAACAGTTTGTCTAAAAGCTCTAATTACCAGAGGTTTGTCAGCCTTAATTGCAGGTGCACATGCTAATTGTAAACTAGCTGAATTCTCCATGAGGATGCCACAGTGGAGCCAAGAGAGAAAGAGAAAGAGAGAGAGAAGGAGGAGGAGGAAATGAGTGGGAGGAAGGCAAGAGAGAGCTGAAGAGGAGAGAAAAGAGTGGAGAAGGGAGGGAATAAATAGAGACACACACAAAAGACATGGAGGTGGAGGTAGGAACAGCAATAAGAAACCCAGAAGAGACAGGGAGAGAAGGAGGGAATGAGAGAGGTATGGAGGGGCAACACAGCTGAAGAAAAAAGATGAAAAAAGGACACAATTAGCACAAGACGATAAAAGAGAAGCCAGAGGTGGGGAGAAGGTTTAAAAAAATCTCAGAAAAAAGCTGAAACTGTTGAAAAGAGAAAATGTCTGAGTCCAAAGTGTGCTGTGGTTAAAAAAAGATGGATATGCTGTAAAATGGCAGATAAATCTACAGAGAGGGGGCACTGGAGGGAAAAAAATGATAAAAAAAAATAACACAAGAAGTGTGACAGTAAACGAGGCAGCGCAGCGAGAGACCCATTCGGATATGGGTTTCTGTATAACAGCAGTGCTCCGTTTCCATAGTAACAATTCAAATATGCCTCCACAAAACACCCTGATGGACAGGAAGATACATACAACTCACACCAATTCAGGCAGCACACCACACCCAGTGCGTGCCCTCTACTAATAACACACAATTTACTTTTATCTGTGCTCGTAACATAAAATAAATAGCACAGTGCCTTCACACAGATGTGTGTATACTCACCCACACACACGCACAAACACACAAGTACATGTGGTAAATTAATGCACTCCAGCAGATAGAGACGATCCAGTGCTCCGCCTTTTAGTGTATTTCACATTAAAAATGAATCTCTAAAAAGGGCTAAAGGCAAATAAACAGAAATAACATGATGGAGGGAGCATCCATCCTGCAAACTGATGGAGCCAGAGCTGCTGTGACATTTGGACTAATCTGACCTGTACAACATCACCGCAACGGCTCCCAATTAATAACACATAAATGGAGGGTGTCAAGAGTGGATCATTTACTCACAGCATAAAAGGACAAAAGGAAACCATCTAACACTGAAACAATAAATGCAAGTTGACATATGAATTTATGGCTGTTGCATGTCCATTACAGCACTTACACAGCAAGTACAATAACATTTGCAATGCCGGTAAAACATGGATAAGTGGTGATGATACGCAATACAAAAAAACACCCACATGTGCACAGCTTGAGTACAGTAATTTACAGTAGATGTGAGCAACCTTCTAACCAGTGCTGTGATAAAGATGCACATGCAAATGGCTTGAGCGTGTATGCAGTAGGTCAAGCAGTGTTTGGGCCCATTCATTCAGACATCTTAGACCTCCTGAAATGTATAGCCCTGTAAGGCTTCTGTTTTCACAACATGAGAAGACTTGCATGCCCTCACAATCCAGTACATGCACAAATGCATGTACATGGGACAGTTTTCCAGAGCTGGGTTTAGCTGGATCATGCCAATAAGAGTAAGCCATCATTCAAACAGTACTTAACATTTACAAAGAGCATTGATCAAGAAGTCTGTCAAATGGCACAAACCACCAATAGAATAACTGGAGCTGATTGAGCCACATGCTCACACTCACAGACTGGCAATAAAAATTTCATGTGGTCAGTCACATCATAAACCGTGAGCCTTGATGAACTGTCCCATCAGTTCCCACAATCATGTGTGTACTTTAATGATAACAGGATTTTTTCTCCTTAATACCACTGTGGATTACAGATTCTAAGCAGAAACTCCTTCAGCAGCCTAAGAGACACTAAAACTGAATCTGTAACACTATTTAAAACTCACATAGACCATCATTATCAGACTCTACTATATCCCCCAAAACTTGATGTGGTGGGCTGCACAGTATAGCATTTGAAAGGCATTGTGGATAACATAAGCTGACAGTCATATCTATTAAGGAGCCCATTTACATTTAGTGGGTGGTCACTTACAGGTAAGAGTGGTACTTTTGTCATCTCTGCTGAGCATACGCTGCAAAAGACATGATTTATAAATCATGAATCACACCAAGAAATAAAGTGTTTTAAACAATACTTTTGCTTCAAATATGAACAAATGTCAATCGTTAAAAGAATAATCCTCAAGTGCTTTTACTTAATTTCCCCTGGAGAGATGTAACTGCAGGTGGTAATGTTTGACATTTCTATTTATTATTACAACTCCAATATATCATATAATATCAAAATACAGAAGAAGACTGTATTTTATTAAGCACAGACTGGTAGTCATATGCACATCCACTCAAAGTGTCTGAAATACCTGAGATACCAAGACTACATCTATTTCTGCTCTTTATTTAACAGAGTGAAAGTGTTAGTGTTAGGTGTTAGCAGGTGAAGGATTATATGGTGTGGGGTGTCTATATTCAGCATCCATTCAGCTGAAGGACACTTTTGAACACATGTCATTAAATTCATTTAAACAACTACAACAACAAAACAACAGAATACACAGTAAGAAACAGGTATTCAAATAAATGTTATACATGATTAATGCATACAATAAGTTAAAGATAAAGAGTTGCCTTTGAAATTACATGTGTGCCTCATTGGCCTCAGATTAAACCCCACAGAAGCTTTCTGTTTACTCAAAGAATCAACATATTGCTGTTGAGTGGACACGACAATACCTCTAAGAAAAAACTAATCTGGTGCTATCTTGGGTGAATGACGGTCACTCTGAGCTGTCAGTCAGAGCTGTGTGACACTGCTGTGTTTAGTCAGGTAATCAGACGTCATGCAGCTATAATGACTCCCCTGCAGGGGTAGTGGAAGCAAACACGTTCTATTTACATCCTCTGTAATTATTCAATTCACTCGCACAAAGTCAACTGTCAGTGTGAGCTGAATGTTTGCTGTAAAATAGTCTTGACTTTCCACTATACTGCAAAAGTGAATAAAAATATACAGTACTGCTGTTCCATCAAATTATTAACCAATACATGAAATGCATTGCATTACTCCACATCTTGATACTCTGATTTCTCTCATATGTCTGTAGTCCACTTGTTCCTACTGAGGAAGTAAATCTTTAAAACAGGTGACGAAGAAACTCTATTATTGGCAAATACATATGTGTGTATATGTATATGAGCAAGTCAGTGTATGTGACAATTCAAAATACCTATGTTGATGTAATGAAAGAATATGTCATCCATGGCAACAGTATGGTTCATTTATAACAGTGTTTGGACTATAACAGAGGTCTGCAGCACAGCATAGAGGAAAACATTATACGAGGCTTTGGATACACAGCCAGTGCTTGTTTTGGCAAATATATTGTTGTCAATTACATAGAAACATTATTTTAAGCCATCACCTGATTTTAAAAGTTTTTTTTTCTGATTGTACAACTCTGAGTTCATCCTTCTGAGTGGATTGTGTATGTATCCAAAGTCTGATACGTTAATTGTCTGTGTCATACACCTTCACTCTTGTGCATTCAGCCACACCACTGCACTGGATGACATGAATATTTGTGGGCATGTTAGTTTGTTGAGAAACGGCTCCAAAGACATCCACGTTTACACTCTCTGCAGAGTGATCATGTCTAAGACAGAATTTGGTTGCATTTACAGTGTTTTGTTAGCTTTTTGCTAGCATAACATAATTATACTAAACCTTATCATTAAGCAGCATCACAGACTAAGAGATGTACACTGTAGTACTGCAGAACTGTACCTTACATGCATCTTGTCTCTGGAGACAGAGGGCAATTAATGTCAATAGTCCTTTGAGCCATTTCTTAACAAATTAACACGTTCCAAACTCTTGGTTGCCAAGTAACATATGACCAAGCTAAAAGTCTATAGCACAGAAGAAGGAGATATATCAAGCTTTAACCACACATAATACAAGTAAGATTCATTCATTGTTGGTTTGGCTTTGTCTATGAAATTTATTGACAACAAGCAAGCTATAAAAAAAAAAATCGCCAGCCTCATCTTTTTGAAACATGACGAGAGATAGGCAGACAGAAATTAAGATACTTTCTCTCCATTATTGATTTAAAAAAGATAACTTTTTTAAAAGATTTTTTGTGACACAGACGCCTTTATTATACAGTAGCTAGACTGGAAATAATGGGAGTGAGAGGGGGAAAGACATGCAGCAAAGTATTGTTCCAGCCAGAATTCGAAGCAGGGTTCGGTGCCTACGAACAAAGCTCAATATGGTAAGCACTCTACCCCTACTCCACCTTAGTACGCCTAAAAAGATCATTTTAACCAAAATTGAACTTACTGCAACATCAGCATAGTTCATTTCCGGTTCAGTGAGTCAGGTGATGCCTTTGGCTGAGAGTAACCATTCTCTGGAGTATGGTGCTCACTGACCCAGAAATGAACTATGCTGACGTCTTAGTAAGTCCACTTTTGGTTAAAATTATCTTTTTAAAACAATTTTTAAAATCAACATGATGTAACTTGCTACCACAGAACATTTTTTTTAAATATGTTCAGTGCTCACACATTAACATTTACAAAATGATAAATTCTTGAACAAAACTGAATATAAATGTCCACATGCTGCATTTGGGTGTATACATGGTATGATATGAACTGATCATAGGTGACGTGATTTCTGAGACCAACATTGATTATGACTGGAAATGGCCATTAAGAACAATTAATTTAATAAATTCCTGTTTATTTTCATTAATTCCCATAAATTCCCATGGAAAGTTTGAAATTTTGCAACCTATGATAGCATGCAGTATTACTGGAGTGTGATTAATCTTCTTCTCCCTTTAATAATCTGTCACCTCTCACAGAAGGACCAGAAAGGAAGGAAAAATCACTAGTTTATTGAAGAGAGTCTTGGGTGTTTCATTAAGTGCACTTTAGTCTGGTCAAGAATCCTCTCTTTGCTAATTGCACTTATAATGAGGCGCACTACACATCTCTATTATTGTATTGAGGCTGCCTCTGCTCTCTAAATAACATTATATGGTCTCTTCATCAGAGGCATATAAACTGACCAAGACAGAGAGCATGCACGCACACACGCACACACACACACACCTAAATATACACACTCAGAGCCACAGAGATGAATAAAATGCAGGGTTGAGGCAGGATCTATCTATCCCCTGGGGTCTTCATTACCTCATTGAAGTCATTTATTCCGCTGAGGTTATATCTCCTGCTCTGGACTTAATTTAGCAGCAAAGTGACGTGTCCCTCACTGCAGCATTACAGGGGCCTTTAGAGCCTCAGAGGGTCTGGACCACCACTGTTCCATAGCTACACAGTACATGTAGACCTCTGCTATGTGTCTCTGATATGTACATTATGTCACAAGAGTCCATGATGGATAGTATTGCTTTCCAGCCTGTTTTTTTCTCGCCAAAGGGCTATTATAACTCACCCTGATACAATGTGTTAGCCCGTTTTATCTGAGGGAGCACAGTCTATAAAGAGCCCTCTTTTGAGCCACAGCTGATAATGTTGATAATGTCTTTTTTCAGGTTTTCTTTTATCTGAAAAGCTGTCCATATTCTGAGCCAACAGGGTATCTTCTGCCTAACTGTTGGCAGCATTTAGGCATTCAGCAGCTACAGCTCTCTAGAGGTTTTGATAGAATGCCTATGGCATCTGTGACTCCAGGGACTGATTGTAATGACAGACCAACTATCCAGTCTTTCTCTCCTAAAGCTTACCTAAAACCTCACACCAATCCAAGACCTTTGGAGTTGCCTACAAGCTTTCTTAATACCTCTGCCCTCAACACCCCAGCTGTTAAATTTGGTTGAATTAATTTCATTTTTATGCAAGTAATATTTCTAGACTGCTATCTATTGATAACACATATTAAAGAAAAAACACTCTGGATGTGTCTTAAAGCAAGTCTAAAGGATCCTGTGACACTGCAGTAAATACCGATCCCTCTGCATGCTGGTCACCAACCGAGCATCAACCACACCACGACTGCTCTGATGTCAGGGCCAACTTCGCGGGTATGCAAAGGAACACAGTTTCTCTGATCCTATAATTGTATGTTTTTCTGCATCCTGCAGAGTATTCGTGACTCAAGAGTGTGAATGCAAATAAGTAATGTTGTGATTTCGGACCAGGCTTGTCACATAATGTCTTAACAGCATCATATATCATGGTGATTCCACCAGCAAAGCAGTGGAGATGTACAATATGTGTGGCAATTACAGAAAAATATGTCAGTGTGTGATAAACATGTTGAATATACATTTTCCAACAAGTCAATATATTCAGTATCATATTTTAGTAAGAATTAACGCACAACCTTTGATGTGCTAAAAAATCATCTGTTATTGTTAGCTGTGTGTGTGCATTATTTTGTTACTAAAAATATCGTCAAAAATGTCAATTCAGCTTAANAAAGAATTCCAGCAACGCACAACCTTTGATGTGCTAAAAAATCATCTGTTCTTGTTAGCTGTGTGTGTGCATTATTTTGTTACTAAAAATATCGTCAAAAATGTCAATTCAGCTTAAAAAAGGGAATATAACCTGGCTTTAGCTGTTAATTTGTGGTGCTGCATATCAGTGCCTTTTAACACATGGTTTGTACTCTTCTGTGGGTGAGTAAAGCAAACATAAGAGGCACCATTATAACTGGCACAGCTGTTTAAAAGATATGAGACAGATATGACACTGACTTAGTATTAATTATTTATCATTTCCACACCTTTC
>JANJYP010144644.1:0-10204 GCA_024605115.1 Rastrelliger brachysoma
ATTTGTGGCTGAATAAAATTTATTAGTAATATTACTGCTGTGTTTTGTACAGAGAGCAAGTATGAACAAAGATTGGCTAACTTTGTAGGATTTTTTTTAACATTATAAAGTTCCAGCATCTTTGTAAAACAGAGATAAACCTCTAGACTAGAGAAATCACTTCTCCTCCAAGTCAGTATCAGTATCTGGAGAGAGAGGGGCAAAGTTGCAATAAAATAAATAACCATCTATCTGTTTGCAAAATTAAATGTCCCATGCCATTAAAAAAATAAAAAATAAGATAGGTCAATATGAGTAGGTTTGAAAGCTGTACAACTTGTCTGCTGTACATTAGACCAGTGGTTCCCAAATGGTGTGCTGTGGCACACTGGTGTGCTGTGAGTTGAGTTTAGGTGTGCTGTGAGATTTTGTGACAGCTGTATTATTACTGCTTAGCAGTGATGGGAATAATGGCATTAAAGTAAATGGTGTTATGTTTTTCAGTCACAGGTAATCTAATTAGGCTACTATTTCCTTCGTTACAACACTGTTAACATTGCAATTAACTGGGACAAGTTATAAACTAAAGCTACTAATTGAAGCTGTTGTCATCCGACTTGTCTCTCAGCCACAGCACACCCAGCTAGCAGAGGTAATCTGGAGCAATGGCTAGTCTGGAGGGAAAGTTGGCCTTTTCAAAGTCGGTGTACAGACACTACTTTAATCTCCATGAGCTAGAAAAGGTGAATGTACATGTGAAGTGTACATTATGTCCTTGAGCCAAGGCCACACACTGCTGCAAAACTAGTGGACAAAAACTCCTTTGATGATACTGTGATGATGATAGCACATCCCAAGTAAGATATTCAAACTTCAAACAAAAACAAAAAGTAACGCAATAGTTAGGCTACTTTACCTGGTAACAAGTTCCTTTTATGGTTGAGTAATTCAGTTTCTAACTCAGTTACTTTTTAGGAGAAGTAACTATAACTATAACTTTTTATTACTTTTTAAAAATAGTGTACCCAACACTGCTGCTTAATTACATAGCTATGCGCACATTTATGAATACATGTTTAATGTAAATGTATATCAATACTTTGAACACGCTGATTTTAGTAGGCTAGGATTAGGCTGCAGATTTAAATGCTTTCCATTTTCACCATTTGCGCAGAACCCATGTGGTGGGAATCGTTACAGTCAGTGTGATTAGGCTAATAAATCATGATGAATGATGAATGACCATCATAGTTGTTTGTCAAGTTTTACTTAAGATGTGGTGACAGTCATAACACACGTTAAGCTATTTTGCGTGGATATGTATACAGGTGTGCCTGTAATGAGTGTATGAAGTGACAGTTTTCCACTGTCTCTGCCTTTGCTGCTTGGAGACTCAGCCTCGCTGCGCTGAGACGGAGGAGAGGAGAGCTAACGTTAGCCTCTGTTTGCTGCTGATTGCCATCACTCGTTGCATTGCTCTCCTCTCCTCTGTGTGTGTGTGTGTGTGTGTGTGTGTTTGTGTGTGTGTGTGTGTGTGTGTGTGTGTGTGTTTAGTTGGGGGGGGCTCTGTCTACTTGCGCTGTTCATCTGTAGAACTGGCACGGAAAAGTATGTTGATGGGTTCTCGTCTGTAGGTCTTATCCAATCAGGGTAAAGCTAATTTGCATATTAAAAAGTAATGAGAACAGTGATCCAATCAGAGAGAGGCCTATTTACATATGGATATCAATGAGAGAAGCAGCTGTCTTCTCCACCACTCTCTTCATATGATGCTAGAATAGGATGTAACAAGCAATCTAAGGCATTTCCCACCCAAATAATGGTACAAACTCGATTAGAGGACATCAGGGATTAACACAAAATTAATGAAGGTGTTTTTAAGTTTTACTGGAAATGGATGCAGATTGTGCTTTAACTCACTTATGTTGGTTCAGCACTTATAAGACATGAGATGCCATTTCAAATTTTGTTACAATAAATGATAATGATGATAGTAGTAGTAGTAATAGTAATAATAATAACATCAACAATGATAAAATAAGGAACATTGAATATGAAGCTTGTCTTTATTGTCAGAGGGGCTTTACAAAGTTCTTACAGTGCAGTGTATTACAGTACAGTAATAAAAATAGCAACATGGTGCTGAACTAATACATATCAAAGTTAACAAAAATAACAAAATACTTGTACCCTGGTCTTTTATCAAAAATATTTCTATATGAAATTAAGCAAAACCACATTTATAAAATGGACTTATCGTCTTATATTCGAGAGATTCACACCTCTAGATAATAATAATAATAATTATGATTAACATGTCTAATACATTCCTGTAGCTATAGTGCGACAAGTACACACGTGTGTTTGTATGTGTTCAGGTGCATCATGTGCCTGTCAGGTCATCCTTGATCCTGAAGGCTTACATGATGCCATGGTCTAGTATTCCTATACAGACTGTGTTCCCTGTCTTCTGTGTAGAGAGCCTGCACACCTCTGGGAGGTGGGGGCAGGTTGTCAACAGCGCAGCTTGCCTCACTTTATCACTCTGACTCTTTGTTTTTGCTCCCTCTCTCTTAGCTGATGCTGTTTCAGTCTCTGTCCTCCCCAGGATCAATGTCTGGTGCTTACCACAGACAGACCAAGGGGATGAAAGTGAAGACTCTTGAGTGATGCAGTAATGCGATTGGATTGTTTCCCTATTCTAATTCACCCAGAGAATGCAGATTGAATCAATGGTCGCTTTTCAAGTCAGCTTGTGCGCATATTTTCTATGTCTGTGTGTATGTGAGTGTGTTTGTGTGTTATGTGCTCCTGTAGGCGTATCTGTATGAGTGTGTATATGGCCAATGAACAGTGGTAGAAAAAACATAGGCCTTTCATTATATTCTCACCACTAGAGGCTACTGTTGATCTCTTTAAGAAATTCAACAGTGGGACCAGAAGGCAGTGTGCTGTTGATGTAGCCTTACTGGTTTATGTTCATAATATGTGATTTATGCAGTTTTTTTATTTGTTACAATATTTCACTATCCAATCCTGTTCATGTTGGTGAGTTTGGGAACTTTTTCGATTGTGTTTATTTTCCTCTGCAAAGTAATAACATCTTTACTAGAATTTGTACTTTCCTAGGAAACTGATAGAAAGATGAAAGATATCATCATATACCAAAGTTGTATTCCCCCCCTTATTTTGTTTGATCAATTTTTACAGGCCTGTAGATGTAATAATATTCAGTAAGTCATAAAATAAAAGCAAAGATTACAGGAACATTCTGTAGATTAATAAGTATATTTTTTTGTAGCAGAAATATGTTGTTCATCTTTCCTGTACTGTTAATCATCTCACAGCCCTTCAGATTTATCTTATCATCCCTAGGGCAGCATGGGTTCCAACCCTTCTGGCTGGAGAACCACTAGTATGGATCATTGCTGGATAAAAATTTTGCAGCTACACATACCATTTATTGAGCAAGTGTCATGAGCAGCTGGAATCTATTGCAGCATACTGTAAGTCCAGAGAAAAAAATTACAGCTAGTTCATCACTGTACTGACTCATTGAGATTCACAGTTTACAGTCCCCAGTCCACCTCAGAGATGCTTTGTCTTTGAAGATTTTACAATCTAGAGCAACTGGTCATGTGCACCCATAGTAACAAGCCCCACACCAGCAGGGCACAAAATCTGCACCAAACAATAAACGAATTTGGTTGGTGACTGGTGTAAATTGCATACACGGCTCATAGCTTGAAGCATTCTTTTTACAAACCACTGTAAAATGCCATCTGCTTGAATGAAGTGACCTCACAGCCATACAATGAAACCCAGCTGGCATTAGCATGAAATACAATGAGGTGCTGCAAACCCTTAACTTGACAACCACATTAATATTTCACCATTGTTCTGTGGAATACCAAATATTCCAGTGGACATCACATAGCTTTAAATTATTTCATTAATAGTCCTGCAGTGTCAGAGCTGTAGAGATTTCTCACTGAACTGTTATGGTCAGTGTCAGATTGACTGATGTAGCCTTTGATAGGCCTGTGTGCTCCTGTTGCTTCTGCTTTACATCAAAAGCATGTCCAATGCACTCCAGTCCAGCAAGAAAATGCACACTGATCGACACTATGCACTAACCACCCTCTGAACAGTCAGCATACCACTTTTCGGCAGCTGTAAAAGATCTTTTTTCTTGTCCTCCACAGGCATTCCTATCCATCCTTCTGTCCATTCCCTTCCCTCCCTTTCTCCTTTTGGGGCTGTAAATAAGCTGGGGCCGTGTAGACCCCTGAGAGGCCCTACCCCTCCCACTCTTTCCCACCACTGCTACCCTCTGCAAGCTTCCCTGTCCAGCCAGACTCTGCTGCTGCTCTGTATGTTGCTGAAACGCTCCTGGGAGATGCTCAGATGATCCATTGGGCCATCCTGAACCACATTGTGCCTACAGTGCAAGACAAGGAAGACTAACTTGTGCAAGTGTGAGAGAGCCCTTGCGACCTGTGAGGCCTGCCCACCAAGCCTGGCAGAAAGCTTGGCTTCCCCCTTCACTCCTCCAGGCTCTGAGATGCCCTCCCCTCCCAATGATGGAGGTGAGTAAAAAGGGTTCAACTCTCAGGACTGATGGGTTTTTGTAAAAAAAAAAAAAAAGCATACACACATAAACACATTACACACATTAAGATCATTATGCATGCAGCTATACCAAACTACACATCTAATTCATTTACAGCTCCACAAGCATTCCTTACTATGTCTCCTGCCAAAATTAAGGAAAATGCATTTGAAGACTCCAGCAACTCCTGCTCCACTCCAGTCTGGAGCACAAGCTGTGACTGTATCTAGTTTTGTTGTGTACTGTCTTCTCCTCCAGAGGATCAAGGAGCATCCCCCGTGAACGTGCCATCTGTGGGCTCCTACCAGAGCAGTGGGAGGAAGGTGCGCACCAAAAAGAAGAAAGGCACCATCACTGCCAATGTCGCTGGCACCAAATATGAGATTGGTATAGTAATGTATTTTTTTAGATTGTAACTATAAGCTTTTCAAATTAGTACAATAGTAGTAGTACATAAAAATGTACAATCAAAATGTTTGACACAATTAAAAAAAATTTGAAAAGGAGCTTAAACAGTTGCGTAGACTGAAGAAATGTCAGTCTACAAAGATGAAATATCTTTTGATCACAGTGTCTTGTGTCTTGAGTGTTGCCAATGTGGGATGAAAAGAGGCTTTCTGTGAGATGGTGATGAAACCCTTTCATTGACGTGTATTATCTCAATTTTGTTTGTTGTTGGAAAACTATGGAGTAGCTTGGACGGGTTTACTGTATCAGTAGGGTAAGAAGTGGTACTTTCAGTTGTAGTATTAGTGTAACTACAGAATACTACTTATGCAAACTGGTGAGCACTATTAACAATAATGAACGCAATAAATTATCATTGATCTTATCTGGTAAAATGGTATTATATCAGATTCAACCACACTTAACAATTTTAAGCTTACAAATTTATATTTTCCTCATTAAATCTCATTACTGAACAAGACCAACATTTTGGGTGGTCCTGCAGGTAAGATGATTATACTGTGACACATGAGTGGCATATTCATTTTAGAAACAGCTCTCATTATGGTCTAATGCCTCAAAACACAAATCTAATCTCAGTAATAAAATCTTATTTGCTGTGGTGGATTGTTTTAAGACGGTATTGTTATTTAACATATTAAATTAAAGCTAATAGAGTTTCAGTCCAATGAAACAGTTTGTGCTGAGACAACTTAGCCTCATGTACGTACTGCACATAAATCTTTATTGAAATAATTTAACTGGACAGTAAGGATTCTTTGAGATGGACTAGAAGAGCTTAGTAAGCACTCCTCACATGTTGAGTATATTGTGTGATAGCAGAGATCTCAGGGGTGAACTACAACCTATGAAACTAAGGAGTCAGCAGCAGCAAGCAGGAGTTCGTGGCTGCCGGGATCCTGCAGGTAGAATGGAAGTCTAACTGTGAGTCAATGCACTAGCTGTGACGAGACTCTCACAGTGGCCCTTTTGAGGGCAGTGCAGGGCTATTTTGAAGGAAAATTAACACTAAGGGCCAGATGGATGTGTGGTTTTTGCAGTTTTCGTTTTTGTACCTGTCTTTTTTTTGTTTCAGGATTAATGGTAGTACAGATAAAGGTTAAAGGTAAAAGAATATGGTGTTGGAAATATGCTTTACACCCACTGAGAAGAGAATGTAAACTCTGGCCCTAAGCATGTCTGTTAAGTGAGATATGCAAGACAGAATTGATTATTGCCTTGCACTCAAAGACCCTACTGGTAACTGTAAGCATAGGCCTGCTGTGATGTAAATCCTCCCAGTTCCACTTAGCAAAATACAGTCAGCCTCTTGTTAACAGATTGATGAAGTCACATCGGAAACATCTTTTTCCCATTCAAGTGCCATCATGCAACATTAGGCAAGCCTTCTTCAGGTTTGTGAAGGCTTTCAAGAAATTAATTAATACCTCGTTTCGTTAGGGCATATGAATTTTTCATTACTCCCTGAATAATGAATAGTTGTTGGATTAATGTCCAAATGGGCTTGCCACCTATCTCTCATACTATGGGCTTTCCAGTGGGATTTGAATGCATTACAGACAATTAATTTATCTTTTTGAAGAGAGGCATTACGATTGGCTGCTCTGCAACCATTCCACGAATGGTAAATATTGCTGTGAGCTTTTTGATCTATAATCTGTGGGACTCATTTCCCTCATAATGTATGCAAAGACAAAATTTAAGCCTGCAAAATGTGTGAAACATTGATCTATTAAGTAGAAATATTTGATTCATGGATCCAAATCACATCTTGTTCTCATTTTGCATCTATATATAAGTAAGTCCTCTTGAAATGTTTAGTCTGAAATCTCAAGTTTATTTAAATGTCTGCATTGCTCATTCTATGAATGGATTATAAATCTTACGTGTCTGTTTTCCTCCCAGTTCGTATAGTCATCAATGAGATGGACTTCATCAAGACCCGGGATGATGACGAAACTGCCAACCTCATCTGGAACGACTCGGCCGTGCAGCATGAGAAAATCGCTGAGCTCAGGAATTATCAGGTACACTTCATGACTACCATTTTAAGTCAGCACATGTTGGTTTGGAGCACAGTAGCCTAGAGGTTAAAGAAAAAAGGTTAGGTGTCACATCCAATTGCTACACTGAACAGGAAAATCTGGATATAAACCTTTATTCTCCAAGGAGAATACTATGATACTGATCAATTCCCAGGTGAACTCCTTGTCAATGTATACTGTATAAGCTTGCAAATAAAATATAGGAGCATTTCTGAAAAGGGTCATATGTGTTTAGCTGACTTTACAGTGTTAAGCAAGATGAACCAAATAACCTGTCTGCACTAATTCATATCACAAAGGTGAGTTAGGATTTCCCCAGGGCTTCCACCTAAGAGAAAAGGTGAGAGAGATCTCTTTGAGATGAAACAATGCTCTACTACTACTCTAACCTTCCTCTACTTAGAGAATTTTATTATTTTATAATTTTCCTCCAAAGAAAGATGAATCCCTTGCTTCAAATACACCTTAACTTAGAATTTGATTAACATGACACAATTTTCGGCAGATATATAGAAATTATTATAGCATAAAACATCTCTAGGTATGTTTTTACATGTTTTTATAATTTTAAAGTGGACAGCTCCAAAGATTCTAAAAGAATGTGCTGCAATGTGTGTAATTCTGAATTGTTACAAAAAATATTTACACTTAAACATGTTGTACACATTCAGATTTTTATGAGAAAAAAATGACCCTGTTACCAGATACATATACTTTATATGTAAAAGACACCTGTTGAAAAATTAGGGGGAAAAAAGTATTGATACCTATCAGTAATGTTTGAAATTTTCTAAAATTTTCAATGGACAAACTAACAACACAACTTGTATTTAAAACCTTAAAAGTATAACAAAGCCATTTCAAACTGTAGACTAAGAGGGTGAAATAAGGAATTACTCTCAATTGTTATTTAACTCTGAAGTGCTTTTGCATGTTGTGTTTAGAAGTAATTATTAGTAAGATATATAGATCAAAACTAGTTAAGTCCATGTGCATTAATTTGTTCCATACCACTAGTACAATTTGAGAACAGAAAGTATTATATATGTTCAGAGTTTACAGAAATGAAACAGTATCCAAGAAGGGTTTGGCTCCATTTGCTGCTAACAGTGAAGCTGGAGAATGATGAAGCTGAACTTCTATCAGTTTCTGTACAATGTGGTATCTTTTGTCTTCCAAACCCTCAGTACCCCATCCTGGGCCTGTAGGGTCTTAACACACCATCCTGCCATACAATA
This sequence comes from Rastrelliger brachysoma, assembly GCA_024605115.1. Lineage (NCBI taxonomy): Eukaryota > Metazoa > Chordata > Actinopteri > Scombriformes > Scombridae > Rastrelliger > Rastrelliger brachysoma. The sequence goes on from JANJYP010144644.1 coordinate 8,343, forward strand.
TATTTTTGACCTGAGAGAAGTAAAGATAAAAGAATACATACAGGAGAAACAAGTGAAGGGAACATTTTAGGACAGGATACGGGTCAGTAGGGATGTAGTAACTATCTGGATAAATTGAAATAAATAAAAAAAGAAAGGGGGGAAACATTAGAATGGCTGGAACACTCTGAATCTGCCCATCTGCTTTTCCTCAGACTGTGGGAGGTAAGGGAAAGGCAGCAAACAGGGAAGAGGGGCGGACAGAATCAGAAGGAACAACAGAGCTTTCACATAGACAGATGGATGACTGACAGGCAGACTGACAAGTTGTGAGCAACAGGGGGTGGGGAGGCAGGTTTCAGATGTCACTAGTGATGTTGATAAGAAGGGCCTAAACAACAAGCATTACTCTGAGTTCTGTGTACTAGTCTGAGAGGGATCTTACCTCTGTTTGACCTCTCTGTCTTGCTGAGTGAACTTGGCTGCTCCCCCTCAGCTCCGAGCGTTAGCCATCCATCTTACCGAGTGCTTATTTGATTAGACTGGGCACTAATGATCGATTAAATCACAAGCTAGTCAGAAAGAGTATGGCTTGTTAGGATAGGGGCAGCAAGAGTTCAGCTAAGTAGACTGAATATTACAAATACTGTAACAGCTTTATGTGTAGCAATGTGGCTAATGCTTCACACAGTGATGTGGTGATTTGCTGTCAGTTGTTTTCACTTGCTCTTTCACATGCTGTAGTGTTTCATAAGATAATTTCTCAAAAGAAAAGTAGAAGTCCCTCAACAATTGGTTTTGATTTCCCCTCACAAGCCACATCGTCTCGCGGCATTGGCATAATTGTGCAATCTCTTCTGAATCCCTAATTACGTCTGTTTCGTTTGGATAATAATCACGGATCCCTTTTACACTCTGTGTTCTTGTTTTTTCCCCTCTCTTCTCTCTCTCTTTTAATTTGTTCTTTTTTTTTCCTTTTGGTGATGTACTGTGAGAGTTTGCTGTCAAGTTTCAGTTCATACGAGCCTAATTAACGCCCCTGTTCAGGATCATTTGGTCAAAGAATACAGAAAACCCAGAGTTTTTCCTTTACCCCCCACCCCCCTTTCGGCGTATTCAAAGCAATTCATTCAGCTGTCACTGCAGGAGCTTGCGATGCAGAACCAATTACCTCGGCCCCTCAGAGTTGAGATTGATCTTTTTTTTTTCTCGCTTCTTCCCTCCCCAACCTTTAAAGTATAAAAAAACATGGTAAACTAAATAAGGGTTGAGAAAGGTCTCAGCGTCACCTTTTTGTTTTGAGTCCGTAATTGGGCATAAATGTCAGAACATTGTAAGCTCACTTCAGGTTGCTGCCTTTAATGTGCTCATTTTTATGAAGGGGTGGGGGTGGAATTGAGTAGCGTAATGGCCCTAACAACATTATTATGTCTGCCTGTCCCTCTGCAGAGAATTAACCATTTCCCTGGTATGGGCGAAATCTGCCGCAAAGACTGCCTAGCAAGAAACATGTCCAAGTAAGTTTTCTGTATCTCTTTGGTTGGGCTGAAGCTGTGCATAAAACAAGAGAATTTCAAAGCTGAGTGTTCAGCCAGTTGGCACTCTGAGAAGTTAGAATTGGGTACTTGTAATACTCTACCTTTTAAAGCAAGCTAAGTGTAAGATATTGCTGTAAAAGCACAAAATGCATCCTTTAAAATACAAAATACAACTAATAATGTTACTAGTGGAAATGGGAGCACAACATAATCTAAAAGTATAAAATGTTGAGAAAGAAGAACAAGGTGTGACTTAAATTTATTTACCTTAACTCTCACATGTCCTCTATTGCAGAATGATCAAGTGCCAGCCTCAAGAGTACAGCTTCATACCCAAAACTTGGA
>JANJYP010144647.1:0-22202 GCA_024605115.1 Rastrelliger brachysoma
CTAAGCAACCCACACTAAGAAAATGGAAAAATCATTTTTTTCACATTTAGTCTGTGATGGCTCTTGCATCAATAAATGCTTACAAGAAATTACCTAATTATTATAGGCTAGTTACTTACTTCAAAAGTAAGTGCTGGCTTAAGATGTCTGATGCAAGTTTCTGAATACTGTACATTAAAAAGATTATTAGAATGTTATACTGAAAGATTAATTAACAGAGTGATGTCAGTCCTCCACATGCATCACACATGACAACAGTGATAAACTCACTATGTGGTAGCACCTGTTGATACAGGACATGGACAACCAGGGTTAAAAAATGTATGAGCTGCAGGTTTGAGAAGCCCTCATTATTCTATATTAAGATATATCTGAGGCTTGTCTGTGAGGACAGTACTATGGTTGAAGGTAAATGTCTGACTCAAGATAAGCCAAAATGATCTGGGCAAACTAAGAGGGGTCACAGCCTACAAGTGTCATCACTGGAGATTGAGCCCTCGTCCACGTGGAAGGATTAATCCATGGGTTTGAGCTGACTGCCCTCTTGACTATGCTTTTCCCTGATAAGAGAAATCTGAGCTCAACACACTGTGCATGCAGGGCCAGACTGAGTTGTGATTACAGTATGGACAGGAACTCTCTGCCAGGACCTCCATTTAGCTGGCCCTCCCCATCCATGCTTCAGTGCTTTATGCAGCCCTGAGCACAGGCTCAGGTCCAGACCCAAAGGATACCCATTACAAAGTTGGCACGCATATCTCAAGCATATCTCAAGCCCCCCCCCCCTCAAAAAAGACGCAGTTATTGACAACTTCAGCAAGGCAAATGCAAGATGACAGAATAATATACTGTACTTCTGCTCTCGTGCTGTAAGACTGCAGTGCAGTTCTTTACAGTTTTCTGGATGTTCCACTAATGTGACTGCCACAACGCAGTCCAACCAGTACACCAGTGAATAGCAATGCAGTATAAAGTAATTGAGATGCGTTGTTTTTGTCAATTCAGACAGTCTGAAGTATTTTACCAGACATCATGTTTAGAAGATAGTACAGACAGAATGGAAGATTTTCTATTTAAGGTTACACATTATTAAATTTTCATGTTGTTGTTATAAATATACTATGGCTGAAGATATAAATAATCTTCTCTTTCAGTCACAGCCTACAAAGGATTGTGCAGCATGTGAAGAATACTGCTTTGAAGGGGAACCATTTCCATGACAATTTACCTCTTAAATATTCGTTTGATGGATACTGAGCAGCTGTTGCTTCACTCCAAAGGAAATTTCTTTGCCTACCTTCAAGAAGAGTGTTTGTATGGTCATGGATTAATCATGGGTTAAAAGGCAGCCATGAACTGGCATCCTCTCACTACGATTTTATTTCCCCTTGAAATTTAGCTTGCGGTTCAGCAATTTGCTGTCCTCACACCCTAGCCAGTGCAGCTTGCTGTCTTCCAGTCCCTTTGGTCACTCAACTTACAATAGTCTTTATTAGCCTAGTCAAACATATTATCATCCTTCAGCACTTCTCGATTCTGTCCCTAGTGACTGTGACTGTGACATGAAGGGTACCTTTTATGCTTCAAGTACAATTTCCTTGTATCTTGGCCAAGAGCCATACCATTACCATAGACCACTGGAGTGTCAGGGGCCCATTTTAGGGGGTTTTCATGTGAATAATGTTCATGCTATTACTAGCTGGTGTTCTCCTTAAAGTTTTTATTTTTATTTTTAATGTCTATTATCTATATTTTCTCAATGTAATACCGGCTAGTTCCAAGAATCATTTTAAAAAACACAACTAGTTTAGAAGCGAAACTACAAGATCTTTGAAAAAAGAACAAGGCACAATGTTTTGTCTTGAAGCATATTTTGAGGAAACCTACTGCCTCAGAGGAAGCTGCAAAATGGTTAGTTTTGTTGATCAGTCCATTCTGCCTGCAAGATATGAATAATTATGTAAGAGATGTTATTCCTATTGGGACTTATGTTACTCTGTATTCTTTGGATAAAAATGGGTATCAAGAAATCATGTCAATATCTTTATTAAACTGCTGAAAATATGATGGTGTTCACATACATTTAGAAGAATTTAGAAGAATGCAATTGAAGCTGGCTTGATGAACACTTTATTGAACAGTTGAACTGAGCTGACCACTATTTTGCGACTTCACTTCAAAAATCAACTACTGACGAGAGAGGGGCATCTGTTAAGTGGTTTGTTGCTAGTAGCTTTTTAGAGTGGCTCAATAGTTCACATCCAGCTGCTCCACTCTGTCACTTAGCCTCTCCATCTTCCTCATTCCTCCCAATACCCTTAGCTACTCTTTCAATAAAGCACCACACCAGCGGTTAAAATAGACAAGCCTGCTTCAATATGTATCTTAGATGGACACAACAATTTCGTGACTTCTCTCTGTGTTACCCATGGGTTTCTGAAGTGCTGCCATTCTCACTTGCCTTGCCATGTGACTGTGGCTTTGGTGATGAGGTTCGGAAAAAGGGCCATTTGAGGTAACTCTTTACTGAAGAACCAATGACATAAGCTCTATAAATTTATAATGGCTTGGGTGGGTCGTAGAGGCAGAAGAAATAGAAATTGCACCGTCCTAATCAGTACAGCTGAACAGATGTTTAATAGCATCTTCTGCCCATTTACAACCCCCCAACAACAGCACTAGAAGTACTGCTTACTTTATAAGTGTAAAGAAAAGTCAGTGCCAAAAATTTTGGCCACTAGCCTATAATTTCACAGTTGATAATGAGCTACAGACAGGTTAGTAAATTCACTGCACACTTAAAGTTAAATGGACCCTAAATTATGTACAAGAAACAGACTAGCTGAAATGTTTGCAGAGTGCACTGATGTGAAATGTTGATGTTACACTTTTGGTAAAATCAAATGATGAAAGACTAAATTGTTGCACAGTTGGCACTATATCACAAAAAAATCTGGAAATCTTTAGGTTATTATGAAAGCAGCTAGGGCTCCATCTACACTTATAATCTGCATAATTATCTTTGCTTGTTTGTACCTTTGGACTCCCTCCCCCAACTTTAACACCCTCGTGATGGTCACTACTCAGGAATGAGTCAAACAAGGGTATGACCTGATAATTACAGACATCCACGCTACAGATTTTGGCCGGTGAAGAGTGCTGGAAGTGTGTCGGATGTGATTCAGTGCTCTTTCTGATGAGGAACTTTTTTTTCCTTTTTTTGGAGCAGATTAGAGGTCTGCGTGTCTGCGACCCTGTGCTGTGATGTAGGTCACTGAGTTAAGTGGATGGCTGTCGGACATGTTCACCAAGGCCAATGCAGCAGCCGCCATCTCTGGCATTTAGTTGGCACACAGCAAGCTAAACAACTCATTGCTTCCTGCTGTAAATCACATCTCCTCCCATCCTTCCATCTGTCTCAACCCATGTCTGGTCTGTGCCCTCCTCTCCTAATTCCTTCTTCCTCCTCCTATGTGCTTTCCTGTCTTTCCTGACATCGTGTTTTCCTCTTTTTGTATAACCCAATTTCTCCCCAAAATATATTACGTAAGTCTATGCCCTTTCTCATCTCCTCCAACTGCTTTCAGAATACCAATTTATCTCCTGATATTCCTTTCTCCCCCTCCAGCCAGCTCTGTTGGTGTCCTCACTATTTGGAGATGAAAGATGGTGGTCCTGCTGTCTGACAGCTTGTAAGAGGCTGCTAATGTGAAAAGTGAGTGCACAACACTGCAAGATGTAAGTCACTCTGGCTTACACTTAATGATTCATTATTCTGTATCGCCATAACTCCACTCAATTTAATTATTCCTATGTGAATTGCTTGCTAAACAAACATGTCACAGTGCGCGTATGTGAGTGAATGGTCAGAGAGGAATAGAAATGCATGCCTGCTAAGCCTGTGTATTTCCTGTATATGTTTTGCTCTCCTTGTTAAAGCACTATGTGTTCATAGATTTTCATGTGCATCCATGTGGATTTTTTTTTTTTTGCGTTTGTGCCTGGAAGGTCCCACACTGTCACATTTGGAAAGCTCACTTTGTCTGCCTCCTGTGTACTCTGTGCACAAATACTCATGCTTTTCCCTGTACCATAGTAAGTCATGCATGTTTTCTGCCATCTCTACAGACAGAAAATAACAGTCACAATGAATCTGCAGCCAAAGGAAGCAGAAAAAAACCCAAAACACATTTGGCGCATCACAGGACTCCAACACCTCCACATGATTCCCTTGGAAGAATGAAGCCCTAAGGGTTAGAGGCGAGGATGATGAGGGGGAAGCATCCTCCTCCTCACCCCTCCTGCTATTGGCTTTTATTCGAGCTATTGGCTTTAAGGTGTTGTTGGCACTTCTTGCTCTCCATCAAAGCCAAATATTAGTTTTCATGGGGCTGCAACATTAACATTTCTTGCATTGCGGCTGCAGATATGTTTGGTTGTTGAGATTTAATTAGCCACTTTTTCTTTCTGACAATTCTGAGATGGCAACATGTCAAGTGGAAATGTCTTGCAGGGGAGATTAACAACGTAATTCACCAGTTAGTTTTAAATGAGGAAAATATCAGTCATGATTAATTTAAAAACATTTCATCTTGACATCTTGCTATTTAAGTGTTTAGCATATGCTACATTTCATTGGCTTCACTCACCTGGCACTCTATGTACTGTATGTAATCCTATTCATTCAGCTTTTCTTGTGGAAGTGTTTTTATTTATCAAACAGACACCAGTGTGATGGATTAAGTGAAAAGATACACAGCACTGGAGATATAAGCACATGACACAAACCAAGCCAGACCCACATCACCTGTTGGCGTTTAAACACGTTACCTCACTCGATTCTGTACACTTTTACCCTGCACTGATGATAAATGATTGCTCATGTTTTCTGCCTGTGTTACAACACTGGTGAGAGTGCAAAGCATACAGAAATCTATGAGTCTCAACAGATGCACAGACATGAGCCCAAGGGCTTTCTCTATCTTTTTAACAAAATGCCATTTTCTCCACATTTGCATTATGTCATTCGACAATGACCATATATTACATGTGCACGGTGTAGAAATGCATTTCAATATCTGGGTTAAAAACTAAGCTCATTTGAGAAGAGATCTACAAGCCTTGCTAAATTTGACACAGTAGAAGGGCTTATGGCTAAATCTCCTTTTTACCGACTATTTCACGTACTACTACCATTTAATGTAGTCTTCTTTAGTTTCCCTAGTGTATTCATTCAAATGCAGTAATAAAATGCAATACCAACTAGCACAGATGCAGTGTGCATGCTGGTGTGAGTGTGCACATATGATGCGAGTCCAGTGATGGCTAGAAAGGAGACACTACAGTGTCAGACTGAATGCTGTGTGAACCCTGACAGCAAACACATCAATGCTAAACTACAGAATTACATGACATAAGTACTAAAAAGTTAAGTTTCATCTTTAGGTTTCTGAGCAATCTCCACGATCACTCATTCTGTCTCTCTCATTCTCTCTCCCTGTGACTCTTTTTTTAGTCAGGAAGCAAATGTTGTTTCAAGACCATACCATTAAAATAGAATCCCATCCTTAATAGAGCAAATGCTTGTTAACCAAAGCTGGGGTCAAGTCATGTTGAGGAGAGTGGGTGGAAAGTCACCCAACCACAATCACATCCGTGTGGATACATATAGTACCATATCATCTGTATGAAACACTATATCAAGTCTTGAAGAAAGCCAATTATTTGACACTTCATGAGATGTATTTTTATAGGATACAGGGACAGCTACAGGATGGGTAGTCAATACAGTAGCTAAAGTCAATGTGAAGGATAATCATGTTCTTATTTAGGTGGTGACAAATGAAAAGCGACAGTAGTCTTCAGGGCTAGTTTGACACTAGGACATAGAGTTGAAGAGACAGGATGTGCTGCAGCATGTCTACAGTGAGCCTTACCAGCTGGAAAGGTTACCTGAGTCCATGTTCCAAGTCATGCATGTAGTCATGTTCGTCTCAGCTTGGTTGGAACTGAGATTTTTTTTTTTTTACAGGGTGAAAGAGCAGGAACATCTTTTCGCCCTGACAGCAAAATGGTTTTACATAACATAACGACTGATAGCCTGTGACATGAGGGGCTGTTTAATTCTGACAATTGAGAGGTTCTGGTGGCAGCGGTGCTAAAATTTCCTCTGTGGTCATCTAAGGACGGTGCTGATCCACTTCATTGAGCTGGCACAATTGCAGGCTATGTCATGGAGTAAAGTAAGTTGTGATGGAGCTTTTAGAAAACAGAAATTCGCTTTCACCACTATTAGACATTCCTTGCTCCTCTCTGCTCACCCTTTTCACATCACAGTGCTCCATGCTCTCAAGGGTACGGAAGGATGGATTCACTACCGGTCTGTCCAAGTGCCTAATCTCATCTACAGGCCCATTACTCTGAATGATGTGAGGTGCAATGTAGAATAAACCCAGCGATCAGTAGGGTCACGTCAACCTAAAACAGAATCCACATATAATTGTTGTCATTTTAGGAGGTTCAATTACCTTTTTATGGCATTACATTGCCTGCAGCATCACTACTCATTGGCACTTATTACAATGTAATTTTTAAAAAAAAAGAATACGAAAAAGACAGTTTACATATTCCCTCAAAGAAAAACAGTGTCAATAAATTCTACCTGGAGTAAAAGAAAAGTGTTAAAAGTTTTAAAGTTGGCTCGCTCGGTGGCGCAGTGGTTAGAGCGTATGCCATATACGCGGCAGAGCCCGGTTCGAATCCCGGCCGGAGTGTCATTTCTCCGCATGCCTACCCCCCCTCTCTCTCCCATTTCCTGTCTACCAACTTTACAATAAAGGCGTCCGTGCCAAAAAATCTTTAAAAAAAAAAAAAAAAAAAAAACTATCTGGTTTTAAGGTGAGGCATTCTTCGAGAGTAAACATAATTTCCACTATGTCCTGGCTCAGTCCTTTCAAGAGACAGTAAAAATGGACCTTAGAGAAAACTTGGGATATGGACTTTTAAAGAAGCTGGACTACAAAGGGGTAACATAGAGGTTGGAAAGACACACAGAACAATTGGCAGATAGTTTCCTTTTCAGTTTCTTAAATTCATTTTGGACTTTGTTAAAGATTTTGTATTTTTAAGTCTTTTTTTCTCTTTCTCTCTGTCTCTCCTTCTATACAGTACTTGTTTCTATCCTTTAGGTGTATTTTTCTGCAGCTTTAAACTAAACATCTGTTTCAACTTGATCTAATCATAAGAGTAAACACAAGTGTTTTGTACTTTTTGCCATTGATGTAAAAATGACAGATGATGTGTGAAAAATGACCTAAGCTCTGTAACAGTCACATAACACAACCTCAGCACACACTGTAATTGCTGTATGAGTATCTACACCTGGCTCTCAAAGTGTAAGTTCAGTTAAGGTGAAAGAACAACATGGATTCCAAGATGTTTACAAGAAATATATTATGTTGGAAACAGTTCACTGTGATTCCAGCGTCTTACACTAAAATTTTAACCCCGTGTTTCAACCATGTAATAACTCTGTTACTTCCATCAAGCATACAGAGTTCAAGAGGACAAACAGCAAGTTGATGATTAAGCACAGATTGATGATTAAGACTTGGAAATGTAATAATCTGAGTAAACATTCTGTATGGATCTGCAGTGTGAGATCTAATTTAAACATTTGCAAACAACCCTGAGCAAAGGATTTACAAGTATAATTTGATGCTGGCTGCCAAGGTGCTTGCATGTTTGGAGCAAGACAAAACTGAGCACACAATAGACTCAACATGTGGTTGCAGCAAAAGTAAGAATTCTTGAGAAAAACAGACTGGGCTTTACTTGGTTTTGCTTCTCGTAAATCCAGCACACAAACACCCTAGAACAACCCCCAATTAAACAATTTACTGAAAAAGGAGCTAAGACAGCAGTTGGCTTAATTAGTTCAGACAACAGTCTGGCAGGAAAACACAGGCAGCCAACAAATCACAAACATGTTAGTGTTGAGCTATATGAACCACTGTACCCTTGCTTTGCTATCTAACAAGTTAGAAAATCCTCTTCCTCTCATGCATTTTGACAGCAAACTTTTTCATACATAAATCAAGATTCATTGTTTATTGAAACCTTGGCAATTATTCATGATTAAGAATTACTTAGCAGTTTATTTCAATGTGACCCCATCTGCCTTCACACACAATGAGTCAGTCACATGTTCTGATGGTTCGACAAGTCATTTCCCTCAATTTAAACAAAAGTCCAGAAAGCCATAGGTTATAGCTCTGTACTGAGAGAAGTCAGGTTTTATTAAAATTTTTCTGCTGTCATCAATAAGTAAATGTTTCAATCTTTTTTCAGTGCTTTCTCCAGTGTAGATACTACATAACAGATGAGCCTTGGCATGTTCCTAGTCTTCCTGCACTCAACCATCAGCTAAACCCTACTGAGAGTGTTAGAGACACAAATTTAACATGTGTTGCAGAACAGAAACAAAATGCTTTTCAAATCAGGGCTATGTTTACTCTAAAAAATAAAGATAAACTTAACATTTACTGTATGTGTGAAGGGATTAGCATCGGGAGTATGATTATAAATTGTATTTCCTTCATTACTGTAAGATATATCATGTGGAAGTTTGCTTTGACAACAGCCCTACTTCCAAGGTTAAAAAATATTTTCCACATTGCTCAAGGTAACACAGAGGCAGAATAGATGGAGGATGCTTAATTTAAACTCCTCTTCCCCTCAGCTGCTGTCTGACACTGTTAAATGCTTGCTACACCCAGGCCAATGTGCAGAGTACTCAGGATAAGCAGACATAGTCACTGGGTTCACTTTGATGCATTGTTCTTCCTAACGAGGTACTGGGTGGTGTCATTATTATAGGCCCCAGTCCCAGTGGCATGCAGTGGGTCTCCCTGCTTGGCTGCTGGCTGTGGCGCTGTGTGAGACCTGTCCAGTGGTGGACTTCATCCAGGTTTAATAGTCTGTCCAGTAGTGCGTAAACAGAGAGCTGTGGATCAGCTCTCTGACCCCTTTGGCACCCCTACAATCCAAACTTTATGCCTCACTGCGAGGTCCTCTCATTTGTCCTGCAGTGACTGTTGGCAGGCATTCTCACCTTGTGCTCCAAAGGTAATGACCATGCAAGAGAGCTCTGCTTCAGTGGTTTAACAGTCCCACACAAAGTGACCTGCTCTGATGACACCATACTTAAATACTTCTATAGGTCAGTTCTGGCTACAGTAAATTAAAAACTAGAATGCAACCACTGCCTTTTCGCTCTGCAAAATTGGCATGACCAAATGTCAACAAAGTCCTGAGGCTACGAGGAAGATAATTTGCCTCTAGAGTTTTGGTACTGAGAAGTAGACTAACACAGGATAAGCAGGATTTCTGTGGATTCACCACTAGCTTGGAGGTTGTGGTGGAGCAGGGGAACAGAACTTGTAGCTGAGTAAGTGACACTTGATCCCTTTAGAACTGATGTCACTTCTTTTTATGACGCAGTTGAGTGTCAAGCAATGAAAAGCTGATGTAATGGCAGGTCGTTTTAAAACCCAAAGTGCTTCAATATGGACAATGTTTAAGAGAATGTTTTATATCATTAATCTTGTTTAGGGACAATATGGCATTGTTTGATTATCTGGTTAACATATTTTAACACAGTATTAGTAAACATAACTTTGAAAGAACATAAAATAGGAAAGGTGCTTGTATCATACACACATTATATCTTGCCAAAAATCCCTGTAAAGTGGTAACCCACACACGTCAATTACAGGAAAGGGCAATACATAAGATTTAATAATGTCATTATTTGCAGAAAATGTTATTTAATGAAGTGTGGTAAAGTAACTAATGAGCTGGTCCTGTTGAGTTCAGACAGAGGTTATTCTGAGAGTGAAACTGTGGTCTCAGTCTGCACTGCCTGCAGAGTTGTATCACAGTTGTCCTCTCAGCATGACTCATTTGGTTCCATAGATTTTGTATGAAAAAGAACATCCAACCTCTCAACTGAAAATATGACAATGATCGTAAACATGCACCCTTCATTTGAATTTGACAAAGTTTTGCTTTCAGCCCTGTTCTCAGAATGAAACAGTCTAACATCAGTGCATTGCATTATGTTATACTCTACATGCTGTCAGTCACCTGACACCTACAGGGAGAAAGTGCGTGTCTCTTCCAGGAATTAATCCTTCACTAACATGACACCTTACCATCTTATTAAGTGTCTTCTAATCTTCAGAGGAACTGTAAAGCACTTTATTTTAGGCTAAGTTTAACACTGTATGATAAACAGGAAAATAAATGACTCAAAAAAAAAAACTTCATTCTAAATGACACCCGTATTGTCTCTAAGAACTGTCAGTTAATTTATATTGATTGGCATTTGATTGAAGAATGCCAAAAGTGTTATGCTGATATGTCCTCCTAATTCTGTGGTTTATGGATTATATTTATGGATATGGATGCATCGTCTGTAATTAATAAACATGATGTGAAATGAGCCTATTTTTAGTTTACAGCCATCAAGTTCTCCTTAGGACTGCAGCGTATTATCACTAGTAACTGCTGTTTGTGCTGTAAACATGTTCCAGCTAAATGTACTCATTTTATACACTCTTTACACTGTATGAAAGCATGGCGTGAAAGGACATGCGCATAATCATACAGATATTGTTGTTTATTACAATGTAGAGTACAGTTAGAAAGGAATAGGGTAGTGATGCATTTTTCATTGTGTTGACTCTGTACTGTATTTGAAATGCTTACTGCTTACAGTAATAATAACCAAGTGTTACTTTCATGGCCAAGCATCACATCATTATCTAACTACACTTCGAAGGGCTAACAGTAATATTTTAAAAAGCCCAATTTAGGAATAGCTGTCTGCAGTGTATTTCCTCACTGTGTGGAAGCTGGTGCTGCATGCCCATTATAGTTTAGTGAGCAAGCCTGCTTTTGTCTCCCACGGTCTGAAATGAGGGGCCCATTGTTTTAAAGATTAGTAAGTATTTTGAGTAGTGAATTTGTCATGAAAAAGAAGTGTTCACAGTGTTGACACTCCTTGTTTCCAGTTTGTCTCCATGGCCACTCCCAGTAGTACTCTAATGGCTAGAAAAGGTCTTTGAAGTGTGTAAGGTCATCCCAATCTACAGTCTAGGCCAAGCAGGAACAAGTTGGTTGAGCCAGTGGGAAAACACTAATGCACATTTGACTGTAAAGCAGCTAGAAAACATTGTATGTGTTTGCAGTTTTCATTTGAGTCAACAGGAACAACCTTGAAGTCCAGTAGTAGATTTCTTTAATAAATCCAAGGTGAGTGCGAAAAGCTTGAGATTTCAAAAATGTAACTACTTGACATAAACTAAAATTAGTTTATTCCAAGGGCTTCTAACCTTCAGTCTGGTATTTAGCAAATGAAGAACCTAAAGTGAGGCCGTGTGCCTGACTTGAGCAGACATGACACTCTTGGGACATAAAAATCTTCCATAGCAGCCTAATTTGCATGTTAACACTGTCCTGCTGCATTGTAATGCTGCTGGAGGACTATGAGCTTATGATTTTTACATTGTTCACCCGGTATATATGACAGGATCCTCAAACACTGATGAAGCTGAAAGTCAGCTTTTGTCTTCTAAATCTATTGTGGTGATGTAAAGCAAGTCAAAACAATGGAAAACAGACCATTGTCCTTTCATGAAAATGCACTAGATATGTCAAAGTATAAGACTAATATGTTTGCTTGAGGCACTTTCAAGTATAAGAAATGATTTGAATGATCATCAAAACTATGTTTATGTTTAGAGAGGTAATTCAGACCCCCTAACCAAAATCTAACATGTTCATTTCTTGAAATGCACAAAAACACAGAAGCTCCCAAAAGAGCAAAGGAAAGCAGGCTTAGTTCATATTACTTATTTATCACTCTCTGCTTTTGCAGATTCACTCATATGAAGTTTTACAAACACATAAGAGGGCCAAAAATCAATTAATATGCAAATAGGATGCAATGTTTCCTCCCTTTTTATGTAGTTTACTTGGGTGTTTATGTAACTGTACGATATCCACTTTGAAAACTAAGAGTCCACTTTCTCATGTGTATCAATTATTCTGGATAATCACCAACCTCAGAAACAGTTCATCATTCCCGGGACAGCATATAATACAACAGACAATTTAATGTCTGGACTGATCAAAGGAAAGAATAAATACCTCTACTGAGACTTATGAATATGCTATTCTTGTGAAATATGTACAGATAATGAAAAAGTGCTGCTATAAAAACTGGAAAGTTTTCTCATGGACAAGTCTGTGAGTCTGATGACAAAGAGCAGAAAGTGTCAGAAAGCTGCTTCTGCTTGAGAAAAAAAAAGAAGCAACATTACAAAATTATCTATCAGGACATCTTATCAATTTGTTTCACCACAATCTGCCAAGAGTAGGGAGGTGACATGTGAAAAGAGTACAGATGGAGGCAAGCGAGGTCACAAGTTCAAGAATACCTGAGGCCTTGACATTAAAGTAATAAAGAGAGGCTTAAATGAGTTTCAACTGCTGATTCTTTTCATACTACAGTCAGAGTTGTGGTTCTTTAGCAACAGTATTGAGCAATATCTTTTTTTTTTGCTTTCTCTTTTATGTTACTTTCAGAAGCCACCCTGTACCTAAAGCACTGCCCAGAGTCGAGAACGATGCAGACAATGTTTATCTACTGTATTCTGTGCAAAAGTAATTTCCATGTGTTAAATTCAAGGCCCATCTTTGTAAGTTACATTCATGTAAGTCCTGAGCTGTCTTTTTTTTTTTTTCTTCGGAATGAGCATTTTAGAAGATTGAGTTTTCTCCTTGGAGTTAGTCCTCTGAGAATTACTGGCCAATGTGGATTCATTCCACACCACGTCTGCAGCACTGGGTAAGAATTGATGAGAAAACTGAAAAGTGAAACACAGAAACAGACACAGACAGAAGTCACAGCGCACAGAATACAAAGTGAACTGAGGCATGAGAAAAAGCAATTTTTTTTACATATTTGGCTTGCAAAATCTTGGTGGGCGAAAGCAATAACTTAAATGAGAAAAAGACAGTGAGAGAAAGAGGGTAAAAAAGGGAGCTTGAAGAAATACAATGTTTGAAAAAGTCTCATGGGATAGCAATTGTACTTCCAGTATTTTGTACACAGATCCCCCCATGTTAAAAAGGCAACTGATGATACAGGCTGATCTGATTTGGCTGATCTGATTAGAGAAGAAAGGGTGCATTTAGCTAATGAAACTTCTAACCTAGTGAAGCATTAAACTAATGAAACAGCCCTGCCCTGAATATGAGATGTCTGTCTGCAACAAAACAGTTTGAGAGCCAGTCTCCCAAAACATTGCCGCAAGCCTGGCTGTCTGCTTCTAAGTCAGCCAATGAGGGGAGCACCATTTGATCTAAACTACAGAGCAGTGACTGATTGGCTGACTACTGAGGAGACTGGCAGCAGGCCTGCTGTGAACACTGAGAGGAGAGCAGGTGTGTGCAGGTTTATTGCATGTGTGTTGCTGGTAGGTGGCTGAGATATTGAAAACACTGTGGAATCATAAGAGCTAAGACTTGGTTTGTGTGGCAGACAGACAAGCAAGCATTGTAGCAGGTATTCCTCTTTTGGTAAAGAAACACACACATGCACATTGGGCAATAAACATTGATGTGAACATATTTGTCCTTAAGTGGCACATGAGTGATTTGAGAGAATACTGTATGTTGCATTCACAAATATTGTTTGAATATTATCCATATTCTCAAAGGTACAACTTCAATTCAAGAGTGGTCCAAACCTGTGTTACAAGTCATATACAGACAGCTTGCCTCCATCCTCAGGGAAAAACACTGACTGACACTCACAGATTTTATTGAGCATACTCCCATCCTTGGAAGTTTGTATTCACAAGTCAAACTTGCCAAGTCTTCAACACCTGACTGAACTGTGAAAAAAAGAAATTTCACCTCAATGCTTCACTGACACCTTTTTTCTCAAAAATAAATTGAAATTTAATATAGACCCATGTTCATATAGATATATATTTATCTAAATGTGGTGATATTTGTACATATAGAGATGAACCTTTGCATTTAGCTACAATGTGAGACCAAAATTTATCATCCAAACGGAACGACATCATATATCAAAATGTTGACACTAGAGTCGGTCAGTTAATTGGATAATTTTCTCCCCTAGATGACAGTGAACATTAACTGGCTGACCATTAGGAGTTAGGCTGCTAGCAGCTGAGATGATGCGGGGTTTACCTGGCTAGCAACTCCAATAACATTGCAGCAAATTTATAAAAAAAACTGTTATTTGGATAAACTGACCCTATACAATGAAGTGGTGTTAACAGTCCTAGAGAGAACATTAGAGCAGTTTGGTCGAAAATCTCCACCATGATGCCATCACCCTTGGGTATCTTTGCTGCAACGCAAGGCATACTAGTTATGTAGTCTTTCCCTCAAACTTCTCTTCTGTACATCAAAACGGTGACAGAAAGTTGAAAACTGAAATCAGTCACGCTGAAAAAAACCAGACAGTGTAAAAAACAAAAAAGTCATTGAAAAGAGACAGACATGAAGAAAAATGCCAAAAATAACTAAATAAAATAAGTTGATATGATTTGGTTTCAATATTTCAATGCCAAAGTTTTCTCTTCTAGTTTTTTTATTTTCACTGCCAAATTTGATTGTCAATGCCAAAACTGAACTGCAGCTATTCTGGCTCAATATGGAGGCTTTCTCAAGTCTAAAAACATAACCCTGATGATTTCATCAACGCTATCTTGAGTCAGAAAGACAGAAAATCTATGTTACAGATTAAGATGTAGTGTATATCAAGTAGAGATTGTCAAATGAAATATGCCATACTAAAGTATTATTGTGCTTCAAATTTGAATTCTATTTAGCCTTGCCAGCAGCCACTAGAGTTGTCAATATCTGTTTGTTGGTCAGGCACTTTGGTCCAGCCCGATATCCATCCATCCATCTATCCATCCATCCATCCATCCATCCATCCATCCATCCATCCATCCATCCATCCATCCATCCATCCATCCATCCATCCATCCATCCATCCATCTCTCTTCTTCTTTTTACTCCTGAGTAAGATTTTTGTGAATGGAACATGTCCACAAATGGACAACAAACTATTTGAGCATGTCCATTATGATCCTATCTCACAAGTATGCACTTACTCTATGAACAGGTAACATTTCTTAGATACAGTATAAACCAGCATTTTACGACAAGTTTGCACAGTTCAATTTACACAGTTTGATGAATACAATTTGAAACACTTGTATGAGCAAGTCTAACAAAAAAAAGAGAAAAAGAGAAAGAATCATTGCCACTTTTTTGTTACTTTATCTGCCCTCTCTGACTCCACTGCTTTCTTTCTCTGTATTGATGTTTATACTCCAGCTGATGTATCTAACATAACGATGTTTTCTCTCTCAAATTCAATCCATGTTTTGCTGTAATTCAAATAGAAGGTAAAAACCATTTAAAACATAAGCAAAAACATCACATTATCATTTTTAACGTGCAAGCAATACAAAAGCAATAAAATATCTATGAATCTCCCTCCCCCACACCCCCTTGCACAGTTTTAATATTACAGCTTTTAGAATTAACAAATTTGCCTTCTGTCTAATGGGGGTCTGCTGAACTACCACCAAGTATGCAGGCAATGGACCTGTGTTAATGAAAAGCTATTAGCAGCATTCTCCATTTACACAGCACAAGTCACATCAATTTGGAGCATTTTATTCTGTACGCCCAAGGCTTTGTATTTAATCCACTGCCAAAGCTGCTGCATCCCTGTTTGTTGCAGGTTTTTAGTTGCTTGTACCTCTATGGGGCCATTGAGCAAGCTAACGACAGCCACAGGAGTGTTGTGGAAGTTATTCTGTAATCCCCTGAGAGGGAAAAAACCCCCATCAAGCATACAAATGACTCAAGAGGGTGGGGAATAATAATTTTTTGGAAGAGAACTTATGCTTGTTGCTTTTTAAACAGCATAACCCTGCATTCTCCTTGGGAGGTGAAGGACCTGCTGTGCTAAAACATCAATTCATAAAACATCAGTTTCAGTCAAGATATCTCAACGGTACTGGAAACTACAGGGGACAAGAACAAAGTGCTTGCGGACGTGCAGCAGACACAGAGCTAGTACATATGTGGAAACCAGCTGTACACATCTGGGCCGCACCACTGATCTCTAGCTGCTAAGTCAATCTAAAAGTCAAGCACACTCACTTCTTTTCTTAAATACTAATAAAGCCAAAGCTCTCTGCTGAGACTTCCCATACCCCGCATCCAAAATGTGTTTTGCACGCGCCTGTGCACGTGCTTCATCTGCTAAAACACAGTACAAATTTCCATAAGGTGTTGCTGTGTGCATGTAGATGGGAGGCCTGTTAGAACACTGAGGAAACATGATTCTCATCAAGACGTCTGCTTGTGCAGTGCAGAGACCACACCAAGCCCGGAACAAAGTCACAGAGCAGGTAGAGGCTATAAATCACTGCTCAGTCAGACGAGGGACAGACACAGACAGTCTCCGCCTTCTGTCACACTCTACTCACAAATGCCTACAGCTTTACACACATATGAAAGCATTCACATCCACACACACACACACACACACACACACACACACACACACACACACACANTGTCCACTGGGCCTGAATAAAAAAAAGTGGTTTATGGGCCTAACGCAGACGTCCAGGGTATTGTAGTTTTTGATTTACGATGGCCCTGTGGCCGGATTGTGATATATTGCAGAGGCAGGGGCATTTTACATTGTGATGAATACTGTTGGGTGCGGGACCAGATAAATTCTGAAGACACTTTAGGGGGTGCTGCATGCCAGGTGCTCAACCTCGAAGGTTGCCAAAGAGAAGCAAAACCATTTTGTATAGAAAAAAAACTCTAGATTTTTTTTTTTTGTAATCACTGTTTAGGAAGCTACAAGCAAAACATTCCCATATCTTTTAAAAAGGGTGAAGCGAGAGAAAGACATTTTATGGTGTAATATGAAGGAAGAAAATAATAAGTCTACCAGGAGGACAAGAGTGTATGATTTGAAAAAGGAAAAGGTTGGAGACTAACAAAAAAAAAAAAAATCACAATGGATTCCTCATAGCCAGCTGGGGTTTCAATTCCAATTTATGTGGTAGCTCATGGCAATATGGAGCAGGCACTTTCCAAACTAAAAAAAAAGAAATCTGCAACTTGCCAATTGGATTCCCCCCACGCCCCCTTCTGCCTCTCGTTCACTTCTCAACCCACATTTATTCCTGCAATTCTTCTTTCATCTCTGCCCTTTTCTCTCTATCTCCATCAGCTCTGAGGGAATATGAGCAAAAACAAATGTGTGGGTATGTGTGATGCTTCGATGGCACAGGAGAAAAGGGAGAAGGGTGGAGAAACCTTGTGCACTGGAGAGACAGAGCAGTGCGTGGATGCACATCATAAATCTAAATAACTAAATAGTCCTGATTTAGAATGTATGCATGCGTAAGGCATCCTAAACACATGACTGACGCCGATAGCGTAGGCCAGAAATCTGTTTACATGTATTATAAATCAGACACAGGTGAAGGCTTCGTGTGATATAAATGCTCAGTAATGCATCGCCGCTGGCAGTCTGCTCATGTGGCGGACGGCTAGTCGTTAGAAGGAGATGATAACTGTGCTTGCAGTTTAATGTCATAACATGTGGTAATCCTCTTAAGGCTGGGATAGTAGATGATCTCCAGACAAAGGGAACCTTACAAGGGACAAGCAAAGTCCTCTGTGCGTTATCTCCATCACTCTCCCTCTTGTCTTCCTGATGGGGGGGCAGCTGCTCCCTAAACACATGAGTAAGACTCAAAAACACACATGTACATGTTACAATGTGCAACAATAGGGGGGGAAACAGTCCACCCTACCCCCAAGCATAATCTCTCTGTTCATAAACAGACTGTGTAAATCTCTTTAGGTGCTGAGAGGGCCTCACAGACACCTATGGGGGTGGGGCTAGGCACAGAGTCTCACTGCATGAACCACATCTGGCTTCAGATGGCCATAACAGGAAGCTTACAATACTGACACAACTATGTCACATTTCTGCCATCCTCCAAAATTTTATATCTCTAAGAAAGTATACAGCACATAAAAAACACAGTTATTTTTTATGTGTAGCGCAGATGAACCCAGGTTTCCTTCTGTAACTTGCTATTTACGTCCATTGCCAGTGTTCACTACCAATCCTCTAGAAAGCAGTGCACCCAGTGAGCTGAAAAATAAGGGTGTGGAAGTTGGGGTGGGAGAAAGTCGTTCAGTGAATCAGACTTATAGACTGTAAACAGCTGCTTGGCTCTGACCAAAGGAAAAGAAATTGGCCTAGCAGCATCTTTATAGTTCACTTATTAATGTCTTATGTCTTGTTTATTTAGTCGATATAAAACAAGCTGTAAAAAAGGAATAACTTGTTTATGGGGGGTTAGAGTTGATATGTCCTTGAACTGTTTCTTGGCTGTGAGCAGTGACTTCATCCCGGGAAGCTATTTCTGCAGGTCAAGTCAAAGCATGTTGGCTTGTGAGTTACCTACATGATTGTAAAAAAAAACAAAAAAACACATTGCAACACTTATACAGCAACCAGGTCACTCTCCTTTTGTCATGGACTTTGCTTCTGAGGGGAAAGGTCACTTCTGATCTCCTTTGAGCTTTGGCATTAGTGGCAATATTCAACAGCATCACTAAGAACCACCCATCTGTCTGTCTACATGAGCTGTATGCAGGTCTCTGTGATTCACATCGTCTAGCCCCCCGTTCCAACACACATACATACACAATTCAAACCCATAGAGATTAATGCAACCACAGACCTATATCACTACATAATCCTTTGTTTAGAAGAATTTCAGCATCTCAAATCACAACAGTATCAACATCCTCTCCAAGATGGCATTTCATGAAAAGCATCAAAGAGATTACATCAGTTATTATTCAATGTGGAATATTACATTTAGATATACAACGTTGATACAAGAGAGATTTTTCCAGCAATAAGATTAAATACAAATATGGTGTCTATTGTCAGGGGATTAGTGTGAAGGTGAGTATACAATAATACTTACATACATACAATAATACAATAAATCTAATATGAAGTACTGAAGCTTTTAATGCAGAAATATTGAAGCCAATACCTACACAATTTAAAGGAGGTAGACCAGTAGAAGGATGAATTTGACAGAAAAGTGTAAATTCGGCTGAATAGATAAAAGATGAGGCATTTATAATTGTCATATGTTTTGATAAACTAGCTGACACTCACACACACTCACACACACACACACACACCATTAGGGCTTGACAGAGGGCACCTCTACTGAGAAAATACCCTGGATCATTGGGGGTTGAAATCTCACATTAATCCTTACTCACCCTTCCAGCCCTGCACATTAAACACCACACACTCTGCTCCACACACACACACATACAGACACAAATCCACAGCACAGCACATAGCGACTCCATGGCGGCTACCCTATCACCTCACCATGGCGACACAGATCCGTGTAGACACCATGCAGAATTGTATCCCCTCTCCACCTCATGCAGACACACACACATCACACATCACACACACATAGACAGAGACATACACACAGCATGCCTGCCTAAAAGACGTCAGTACTCTCTACAACTCCTACAGAGCTTAAAAAATCGCTTTAAACATGCGACAAAGGAATGCATGAGTAGATTAGCACTCGCTATTTAAGTATGAAACCACTGTTTATCTTCACTGGGAATCAAGCACAGGACACAAGTAGAGCAAGCTAGGGGAGAAAATATTCAGCGAATGCAACAAACAGGTCGCAGTCTAAAGTAGAAGGAATGAGTTTTTTTTTCATTTGGAGGATCAGAGGAATTTTTCTCTCTTTCTCTCTGTCTTTTTGGTGCTGATGGTGATTTCATTTGTAGTGTGAGTTAATGTTAGACAAATTGTCTCTAATCAGATTCCATTTATAATCTGTCAGTCTCCAGAATATGACAACAGTGCATGTTTTGAATCTGTTATTTTCTTCAGAAAATCGAGATACATGGAAATTTAGGCATGAACGTCATGTCAAGTCAAGAACAATTTAATTTTCTTAATATTAATGAACTGGGGTGCTTTACTTTCCCTTAAGATATATTTGACTGCTTTTGAAAAAGTGACAATGTGTTTGAAATAGGGTTCTTTAATCTAACCACCTGCTTATTTTTTACTTTCTTATGAGAAAATACCTAAAGGATCTAGATGGACACTTAATTTGAAGTACACCGAAGAATCAAAGGCTCATACTGATCTTTTATTCCACATTGTACTGCATCTTCTTCTGAGTGAAGTTTCATAATAACATTATCAGTTATATAGTACCCTTCAATCAATATTCATGTGTGTTTGTAACAAACAAGATTATCTGTATCATCTTTATTGATCCTTCAATGGTTATTGATGCCCTTATAAAAGACTCATGCTCATCGCAACTACATTTTCCATCAATACCTCCCTGCAAGAGATTGTTTTGGTTCAGTAAGCCACAGTGTAAAATGTGTTATCTACCTGAAAAGGAAGTAACCTTTTGTTATCAGTGTTTGCTTCTCACAAATCCTATCTGGAAGGATGATTAGCAGAGAGATACAAGACATTTTTTTTTTGTATTTCAGCTAATTAGATGATTAGCGACAACAGTGGGGTGCATTAATTATAAGCTGCTATTACTTAGGGCAAAATGGCATGTAAATTGAAGTAAATGGAAATAAAAAATACAACCTGCATGTGATTATAATTGAATATAAATATGTAATCACACGGAGTGGAAAAAATACTGTGAAAACTGATTGGGTTATAGTTTAAAGCCACATCCATCACCGGGAATCTAATGGATAAATCATCTACATAAAATATGGACAACATTGTTGTTGCATCTGTTATAAAACTTTTTCTGTCAGGAGTGCTTGTGTGAGTGCTCCAAGTTGGATCTTGGATCAATCATAGTATCTTAACTGCCTGAATGTGTTGAAAATCACTCATTTCAGCTTGATGAATGTCACCTGTTTATAAGTACATATGCATCTGTGAGATCTGAACATTAACATAATTCATGCCCCTTAAATGTCCATATAACATGTTGCACTCCATCTGAAGGTGGATTTCATTCACAAAAAGTGTTACCAAACTGTAAAACAAGAAGTTTAATCCTGCTATCAGAAATAAGCAGAAAATAAACTTAATAAATTTAGGAAAGGTAATTGTATATGACCCAAAATATGAATCAAAGCAGCTCTTTGATGTGACAGAAATAGAGATGGTTTTACATGAAGTTAGATGCTTAAAAACACATCATTCTAAAACAAAGTGGTTGTATGACAGTCAAATAGATATTAGAAGAGAATATAATTATCCACAGTAAGTGATATTCATATCTCTTAGTGGTTTGTGTACCATTCTAAAGCCTAGAGTTTGAATTTTGTCCATCACCATCTTGGATTTTTGGAGTGATAATGCTCTTAGTAATTTTTGCTTGTAAAAAAAAACAAACAAAACTGGGTTAAAACCTGAAAATGAAAATCCTTAGAGGGTCTTTTAGTGCAATAAAATGCTGTTCTTTTTTTGGTTTTTTTGGTGACCAAAATGTTGCTGTGCCAAAATGTGCTAATAAAATCATAAGCTCTAAAAACATTCCTGGTAAATCTGCAGTCAGGTTGATGATAATAATATGGTGAAAAGAATACTAATTTTACATGAATTCTATTTTAGAATTTAAGTTGATTTTAGTATATTTAAACTCAAATTTCATTCAGAAGACATTCTAATTAAAATAAGTAAGTATTTCCCCTTGTGTAGAAAGGCTGATCTTTCTTACATAGCATGTATGTGAGCTATAAACAAATCAGTTCATAGGAGTGGTTCCTGCATACAGTCCAGTGACTCATAAGACACTTTGATAGAGTTGCAAGGAGGGAAGAGATATTTTAGGAACTCCTGGATTTGGAAGTAAAAATCCCATTTATTTTTCCCATAGATGATGATACATGACTCATACTGTAGTGCTTCTACAGCTTGGGCAGGCATGAAAGTCTCCATGTTAAATCATAGATACCACATTGGAGAATATGTTTTATAT
>JANJYP010144667.1:0-11414 GCA_024605115.1 Rastrelliger brachysoma
CACTTTAAGTGTTCAGGCAGTATGCAGTAACATACACAAGATGTATTAGATAATGAGGGTGTTTTATGCTCTTTTTTAGCTTTTAGTTAAAATGACATTGCTGGCCTGTAACCATGAAGTTTAAAGTATTAAATTGTCAAATTGTAGCTGCAAACTCACAACTATCCTCTTCATCTTGTACAGAAGAAAAGAAATCTGTTTAGAGCTATGCAAAGGAGGTCCTCTGCCTGACCTTTTTTACTTTGGTTAAGAACCTCGGTCTGGTTTTCCTAGTTTGTTTCCTCAGGTGTGTTGCCTTCTTGGTACTGGGGACATCTTTAGTCTTAATGTGTCACATGTTTCTCCTCCTGAATAAGTGTGACCAAGAAAGTTTTGCCACCATAACATCGACACTTATAGGTTGGAGGTGTGTGGGGTGGGAACATCGAGTTCAGTCAAACTCAAAGACCTTCAACCCATCTAGACTATGGAATGCGAAGAGGTCAAGACTAAAGCGTGGTTAAATCTCCCAGGTTAAAAGTTTCCCTGTTGAAACTGTCGAGTTGGAGTTGATTGCAGGGTTGACTGTGTGTCACTTTGACTTATTCTGCCAAGTTTTTGAGATGTTTTAATTGAGATTGTATGGACATGCATTTGATGTTAATTGTTTATTAAATGAGTTTCTAGGAGCTTTGTAAACTCAGAATATAAGAGGGGGTTGGAATGTGCATCAGAGAGCAGCTAAAACCTTGTCACTGCTCACAGAGCCTGCTTGGACAGAATGACAACTATCTTTGTCTCTCCCTCAGCCTGGCCAATATCCCCCTCAGTCCAGAGACAGCCCAAGACCAGGAGAGACGAATCCGCCGTGAGATCGCAAACAGCAATGAACGCCGGCGCATGCAGAGCATCAACGCAGGCTTCCAGTCCCTCAAAACACTCCTGCCCCACACAGATGGAGAGAAGCTCAGCAAGGTACAGCGAGCATGCAAACACTGACACACCTTCAGCTGTTTTTATTCAGTTTTTTTCTTTTTTTTTTTAAATTTCTAATCTCTAATTAGAAGTGGTTTAGCACAGTAGTTAAGTTGTACAGCTCCATCATTGTTTCACTCTTTGTCCATGTGCTAGTCTCATATTGATCTGTTATCTATCAATCCTTACCAGGCGGCCATCTTGCAGCAGACAGCGGACTACATCTTCGCCTTGGAGCAAGAAAAGACACAGCTTATGGCACAGAACAACCAGCTCAAACGCTTTATTCAGGTACACGAGTGCCGCTTTTCAGCTCTAAATAAATTCATCAGCAAAAGTTTTTCAAGTCACTTTTTAAAGTTGCTTAGAGGACCGTAAAGGTTCTTTCATACTATGCAGTGCTACAGCCCATCGTCTGATGTATCACACTTAATAGTTTTCTTCCTAGAGATGGTTAGTAGAGTTTCTTTTTAGTACTTTGAAAAGATGAACTCAGAGACTTGAAATTTCATGTAGCCCAAAATTGTTCTTTGGTAATGTCAAATTCATGTGCTCTTTCCAATAAGTCAAGATACTCTACTATACTCTATTATGACAAATAGTTCTGAAGCAAATGTGAAGATGTAGAATAACAACTAAAGAAGGCAGTCACTTTTTTTAAAATGTAAAATCTAAAAAAGATTTTAGACTAGATCATCACACAACAGGTGATGATAGATATTATTATAAGGCTTCTTGTTGAAGCATATTTCTTCTAAAGAGCTAGAAACAGACAGATATCTGTTATTAAAATGTTGCAGCCTGCTGCATCCTATGCAAATATCAAAACAGCCTAATTTCACTTTTTGAACAGCTTGCAAGTGCTGGCAGAGAGTGTGCTGTTGGTTCACCTGGCGTTTCATTGTCTTGCCACGCTAGTCGTTTGTTCATGGGTTCATTCCAGAAAACTGGCTTTGTGAAAACTTTTGAGTTTTTTTTTGCATTGAGTCACAGGAAATCCTGGGTTCTGTTTGCCAGAAATGGAGATCACTAACTGACTCTGTGAACTTAACCAGGTTTTCTTGAACAAAACCAGAGTTTCTATCTCCTCCCTCCCCTCATACCAAACCTGACACTTCTTTCAGACACACGGTTTCATTTCCTCATTAAAAGGCTACAGTTGACAGTCCAGCTGGAAATGTGTATCTTCAGACTTTTATATCTAGAGGGAGGGATCCAAATCCCTACTGAACATAACTTTCTTTCCTCACAATTACCTTTTTATCAAAGCGTATACTGTAATTTTTTGCATAATGACGTCTGCTCTTGTCTTTAAATATTACACGCAGTAGATTCAGCTCAGAGTAAAATATGTGTTGTACATATTTTTGAATAAGATTTACATATTCATGTGTTAAGTTCCCCTGCACTGACACTTTTATTGTACATGACCACAAAAAAAAAGTATGAAGACTGCTAACTAGACACTGATCAGTCATCACATGGAGACTATAAACATTATATAACCAAAGTGCAATTTAAAAGTTTTTGGAATATAGTCTTGTGGAAATATGATTGCATGTGTGAATTATAGAATGTACACTCATAACTTTTTAAACAGGTCTGATGAATGATTGGACTGCACTAAGTAAAACTGCTGCTTTGTTTTAAAGTTAAATATGTATAGTTGGCATTCATATTTGTGTATAACTCTTCTAGGTTCAGAGGTTCTGTTTTTTATGTGCCTGTTGAAATGGTGAATTATGATATAGTATTATACTGCCATCTAGCTTTTTTATATAATCCACTTCAAATCATCTGAGCTTCAGTTTTCCTCATCTGATTTAACTCAAGAGCTCAGGTTTAGAATCAGTGTTTATGAAGTTTGCTTTCTGGAATAGGGCACAGGTTTTCATATGAATGAAGAAGAAAATCTCTGTTGGTTAGGTTTTGGAGTATCTCTTTTGTTCAAGTTGACTTGTAATACACGCATTGACTGTTGTGTGTTTAACTTTCCATGACCTTCTCATGCCACAGGAGTTCAGTGGTTCGTCACCCAAGAGAAGGCGCGCAGAGGAGAAGGATGAAGGGATCGGATCTCCAGACACCCTGGAGGAGGAGAAGGTGGAGGAGGTGCGGAGGGAGATGCTAGAGCTGCGGCAGCAACTGGACAGGGAGCGTTCTGCTCGTATTCAGCTGGAGGAACAGGTGAGACAAACACAGGAGTCAGTGCTTGTGAAAATGGACTTTTTTTCACCTTCCTCTCAAAGTTTTTGTCAGCAGTCATTAGACTGCTAACAATAACTATCTTTGTGATTCTAACATTAAATTCACTGTCTGCTGCCTGCCAGTGGAAATGCTGTTAGAAATAATGCTCCTTTCCACACTAAAAAGTTATCCAGATCTCCATACTATGCAAGGTTCTTCATATCACATTGTATACTGAATAACACATACTACTAAAATACTGAGAACTCATTTTTATGTTTCAACTGCCATTTAAGATCCTTCACATAGTCATCAGTCATTTAACGTAGGGGGAACTGATGGTGGTGACAGTTACTTGCACACCAGTCATTTTCTGATAAGCTCACATCCTGGATCTACCTGAACAGCAGGTTAAGACAAACAGGAACTCAAACAGTGAAGTGAAAGAAAGTAAACATGAGAGGACACGCTGGAGTAAGATATTTCTAAAGGATGTAAACTGAGTTAGACAGTAATTCGTTGGTGTTCAATTAGAATTTCCTGTTTGCATGCAGGTGCGTTCTCTGGACGGCCAGCTGCATCCAGAGCGTCTGAAGGTGATCACCCAGCAGGTGGAGGAGGAGCAGGCACTGATTCAGAGCCAGACATTGTTACGGCTGCAGCAGATCCATGCCGCTGACAGGCAGACACATAGTCCACAGGTCAGAAACATACAGACACACGTATCTTAGTCATGCACAGCACAGCAGCCTTGAATGTAATAAAACATGTCTCTGTTTGTATTTTAATAATATTTTGTCTGTCTTCCAGGTGCTGGCTCCTCCCACTCCTCCTGCCCCAACACACCACCCCACAGTCATCGTCCCGGCTCCGACATTAACCCAGCAGGCCCACCACCATGTCACTGTGGTGACCATGAGCCCGTCTGTCCACACCAGCACCGTGTCCACATCCAGACAGAACCTTGACACCATTGTGCAGGTACGGGTGTTAGTGAGGATTTTGTATATGAAGTAAAACAGAGATTGAGCTCCTCAGTCATGATAACATTTGCAGCAGCCCTCAAGAGTTTTTCATCCTCTCCTCTTCAGGCAATCCAGCACATTGAACGCACTCAGGAGAGGAGAGCAAGTGCCGAGGAGGAGCAGAGACGAGCTGTCATCGTCAGCCCCGCCCACATCGCCATGGACACCGCCTGCTCAGACACAGACACAGACACTGAGGGAGAGGACTGCTCGATGAATTGATCATCCCATGAACTCACACGCACACACACACAAACACTTAAAACACCTACTCACTGTAAGATTCCCTCCAGGAGCTTGACTACTTTAAAAAAGAAAAAAAAACTCTTTGGCATTATCCAAACTCCTAAATCCAGTAGTTAAGCTCTGTGTCAGTCTTGTACTGTAAAAAATAAATAAATAAAAATCTCTGAAGATCGAAAACATAGGATGGTCAGCGTGCAGAAGAAACCCAGCAGGATTCCTAGAGGCTGGTTTTCAATGTCCGTGACTACTTGAAAACTTGAGGGGTTTCCTCACGTAAAAGCTATCCACATCAGTCCGTCCTTCATGTGTCCCTCATGCATGTTTATAAGTGCTACATACAGTCACAGTTACCTGTTGTCACTGGCGCGCTGACAGTATTATTTGTGCTATAAATTCATAGATGTCAGTATAATGGAGAGTTTGAATGTAACAACACAATAAGCAAGCAGCTCTTGACTTTTTGATTCTGAAAAGGGAAATGGAGTTGCATTTATTTTTTCCCTAGTCTTAATTTCTTTTTTTTTTTCTTTTTTTTTTTCTTTTATGTCCCTCAGTTAGCCAGGTGATCTTCTATGGCCAAGAAATAGCCGTGAAACTCAACTAAAACTACAACTGAAGCGCATTCCTAAATTTAAAAAGTTTGGAAAAAATTCAAACTTAGCTAATCTGACTATTGACATTGAATGGAATTGTCTGATTTTACTTGAAAGGTTGTTTCTATACATCTGATAAAGCCCTTAAAAATATGCTGTTGAACAATTGACATTTAGTAACTTTTAGCTTCAATGTTTTCCATGTTTTTGTTTTGTTTTTTTTGGTCATACTTTCTGTCAGGGTTACTGAATGTTGAAGGTGAACATTTTCTTCTATTGAGATTAGCAACTTAAAATCGGAGGTGCGTCAGGTTTTCACAAGGAACCGGAGGCCTTAAGGTGGACTTTAGGGGACTAAAGTAGACCCTTTTCCCCCCTAACTTAAAAGAACCAAATGTTGGTTTATTGCCTGAAATCAAATATTTACCAGGACATTGTTGATGGCTGATGTTCATTATTGATCAGTCTCAGAAAATTTGAGTAAATGAGTCTTTCCAATGAAAATAGGAGAAGTTCGGCTGATGTTCAAATCTGAAACAGATTGAAATGATTGACAGTTTACGCAAAGGCTTCCGGTTTTCCTCCTAAGACTTCCAGTCTATCTTCTGGTCTTGCTTTGTTGATTTCAGTGACTATGCACTAGAGTTTTTTGGTATTTATGCAATTCCATCTTCAGAACATATGTTGGCGTCATTTATACATGAGGTGAAGTTATCTATGCACCGTTGATAGGTGTGTACATTACACCTACAGTATATGTATGAAACTTGACATGCTTGTATCAAAGAATGTAGTGTCTACTTGCAAGGTGCTCTTTGTCAACCTGGCACTCTGCTGGCAAGCAGTGAGCCGAGGCCAAAACTCTGGACATGACTTCACAGTTGATCACGTTTCTTACGTGTGTCTGAATTTTTTTTTTTTTCCAGGGAAATGAAATGAGTCATTTCCACATGTTGGAATTGCTTTGAGTGTAAGGGAGCAGGGAGTTCTGTTTGGTTAAATGTGGCAGCGATATTTGTGCTGTCTCATATTGTGATACCTGCTAAAAGTTACCCTCAGAACTTACACATGACCTCCAACCCAAATTTAATGTTAAAAAAAATGATTTGAAAGAAATTTCTCAGAAGGTTGAATAGATTTAGCAGAAAAACTAAGCTGATGTTGCTGTGTATTTCCCATTCATATAATGCTACTTAAAGTGCTAAATCAGTCATCTGGAAGTGAGATGAAATGCTCCAAAGTGAATTGTAGATCTCTGCCCGTCTCTATAAAACACACCAAGTCTGTCCACCTCATGTTACGATGCTTACATTTGTCTCGGGAATTTGACTGGAAATCCCTCCTCCGAGCCTCTCTCCTGTCATACTCGATTGGATATGCTGACTTGATGCTGTAAACATTCCATGTCTTTGGATTTGTATCTGTCTTTTGATCTTATATGTTCTGTTGCCAATTGAATGCATTTTACTAATTGCTGTTTTCTCTTGTCTAAAGCAGGCTTTCATTTTGACATTTTGTTTATTTTTTTATGGTTTCTTTTTTTTTGTTCTTCATGAATACGTGACTAATGGGTTCAGTGTGAAACTGTCTTTTGTGAGATGTGTGGACACTTTTCACTCACTGACATCAGTTTTATATCTGGTTAGACTAGTATTTCATGCCAAACCTGGGGGGAGGGTTTGGGAGGGGCAGATTATCATAGTTTGTTTGTGAAACTTTGTTGAAGGGTCGGGTGTTTTTACTGATTAATTTTAAAACCACAGCCTGAAGTCAAACTAAAGGATCTGTACTTTTGGCAGAGGTTTTTTTATTGGTCAAGGAGAAGCCCCCCACCCCCTATGATGTTTCTGTACATTGTGTTGCAGCACTGTTGTCTTTTGGTGGATTTTGAGATTTTTGATATGAAGCACTTGCTGTTCTGTACTGCCTGAATCAAATGATGAGGAAGATTTTTCTCCATTTATTATATTTGTAAGCTCTTTTGCTGTGACACAGTTAACAACTGTTTATTGTGTTCTGCTTTCCTGTCTTTTCATCTTTCTCATTCTGTTTTCCATTTTTGGTGACAAGCATCTTTTTTTATATTTTTGTGTGAATTATGTTTTCTTTTTGTTGTTTTTTTTTTTTTTTTCATCAGTCCAGGTCGATGAGAAGCTGTTATATTTTGTTTATAAAAAAAACTTGGGTAAACAGGCCTTTGTAAAGATTAAAAAAAATAAAATTTGTACTTTTTTTATTACACCCCGCTGTCTGCTGGTTTCCTTCAGTTATGCATCATGTAAGTCCGTCTGTCCACCAAGTGGTGATGTTGAGCAACTCCAACTTTAGCAGCAGCAGAGAGGAGTTGCTGTATACCCTGATCACATTTTTGATAAACACAGGTGGCACATAGGCCATACTTTGAACTTTCCAGTTGGAACTTTGTTACTAAAGACCTTCAGCTATAACATATATGCATGTTCTATTGTTGAAATTAGCAGGCATATTATATTAGCTAATGCTAATATAATAATTGGTTTCATTATCAATGAATCAATAAAATTCATCAAAAATGCCTGTCATTCTCTNGTAACATATATGCATGTTCTATTGTTGAAATTAGCAGGCACATTATATTAGCTAATGCTAATATAATAATTAGTTTCATTATCGATTAATCAATAAAATTCATCAAAAATGCCTGTCATTCTCTACAGCCCAAGGTGAGATCTCAAGTCTTATGCTGTCTGAGCAATAGTGAAAAACCATAAAATAACTTAAAATATATCAACACTTTCCAACTGATAGTAGTTAAATTAGTCTGTTGTCTGAATACTCTGAACTGAAGCACCTTTTATTGGATTAATGTTAAAACTACAAGTGTACAGCATGACCGGCTGATCTCACCCCACTTCCCTCTGCTCTCAACATATCTGATTGGACCAGGCAGCTGTTCAGACACACAATGGCTGATATGGATGCAGTTGCTGTGCCCCACCTTCCATGGCATGCCCTCTGACCTTCAGCGGGAGCGGTATATATAAGTGGGGGAGATGAGGAGAAGGCCCCTGGCAGCCAAAATGAAGTCTCTGATGTCTGTGTGCTGTTTGCTGGCTCTGCTGGTTCTGTCTGCTGCAGGTATGGCCAACAGTTTTTGGGATAAAAAAAAAATGTTTGTTGTTACATACATTTGGAGAATGAGAATTATTTTAACAGGTATCGATGAGTATTGGATATATATCTTAATGAGACTTGGAATGGCTGTGACAATGGCTTCATAGTTCAGTAAAAAAAAGGT
Organism: Rastrelliger brachysoma; assembly: GCA_024605115.1. NCBI lineage: Eukaryota > Metazoa > Chordata > Actinopteri > Scombriformes > Scombridae > Rastrelliger > Rastrelliger brachysoma. Next base: position 8,283 of record JANJYP010144667.1, read on the forward strand.
AAAACTGAATGCTCAATTTGTTTTACATAATGTGTGTAAATGTACAACTAAATGCTTTTATGATTGAAAGTAATTGCACCTTTTAACTAACTACATTTCTATAGCTTTCTACTAGTGGAAGGTAGTAAGAAATGCTGATTAAGTCTTTAAGTTGTGTCATACAACTGGCATTCCTTCATAGAGAAACCACTCTTCTCTGTTTACCATTGGAAATTTTTTGTCTAATTCTAACAGACATCTGTGTAAACCACAGTATATGTAAACTCAGTTAATCAGGCAGGAAAAGTGTTGCAGCATGTTACGTGGTGCAGTGTGGAGCTTTGTGGTTGCACATGGAAATGTCAGGGATTGAGGTGTGACACCAGCTGATGGAAACTGTCCTGCCTGCTGCTTATTCCCACCACTCTGGAGAGAAACACAGTGACAGCACTGACAGAGTTACTTGGACTCACTACAAAGAGGCACATTCTCCACTGCAGCCAAAGAAAAAAAACAGGCTGAAATGATTAGTTTCCCCTACTGGATCTATTTTGGTTTGATTGTCTTTTTGTAGCCAGTCACATGTTGTTTTGCCAGTTAGTGCTGAAGTGAGGAGTTTGACATTTTTAAGTGTGACTTGGTGTTTTATCCTCATTCTTCATCAAAAATGAGCCAATCAGAAATCACCACTATGACACTATTCATACATAGTTAAATTGTTTATACATTTCCTTGTTTTATTCAAATGTTACAGTTGGTGACTTGCCATGCTCAGTTGACATCGAGGCACAGGATACCCTTGTCTGTCCTTGCACTGGTGTATTTTGTCCTCCGCATGCAGCCATAGTCAGGTGTCAGGCATCAGTCAGACAAAGTCGTCACCAGATACTGTGGTCACCAATACTGTGGACTGATACACATATCGTTAACACTCCTGGGAATGCGCATATATCTTTATGACGTACATATGAACACACACAGATTCCCTGCTTGACATTACATGCAAACAAAATAATCTAAAAAAGACATCTGTGAGTGCAGATAGACTCTGTGTCTGTAGCTAAACTCAGTGCAGTGTGTTTAATGTCTCATTAAAGCCTCTTCACTGCTGTCTGTCTCTGCTCTGATCTGTCTGCCGAGCTGATAATCTGTCATTCTAGGCAGCAGGGTCCAGATCCAGGGGATGTCCCAGCTAAAAGAGGCAGAGCAGAGTGCATTCTAGGGCTTGTGTGCAGTAGTCCAACAGATGGGCTGTTTAGTTACATGACAAGAGTTCTATGAAAAGTTTAGCAGTAGTTACAAAGCTGATATAGCACTGTCCTTCCTCTTTGTCTTATTAGTAGTAGTAGTAGTAGTAGTAGTAGTAGAGTAGTAGTGTTTTACTTTTTCATCAAAGGTGAGATTTGACACAAATAGCATAGTGAGATAAAATAGGAGAATAGGTCAGATTTTCTCATTTTTTTCTATGTTGAAACCAAGCACTCTGAAATCTGCCTTTTAATCTGTAATCCCTGCAATTTGCATTGTGTTACATGCAGCCCTTCATTACCTATTGGAATAATTGTTTGCTGTTGTCATGTCTGCCTATGTGTTGTACAGTAACCGTATCTCCTGGTGCCACTGATGCATTTATTTGGTCTTTGGTCTTTGAAAAGAGTCTGAGTCACGCTCTGCCATCTACATACTGTTACAGAGATTGTTAGCAACAGTACAGTGGACTTGTAGGCCAGCCTCATGACAATCACAGGGAAGAAAAGAGCGTCACACTTCCTGAAAATAGGAGCGGAATTATCCCTCCTTTTCACCCTCTTACTCATTGTGGGACTATTTCTGTCTCTGGGAGGTACCATGCAGCACCCAGGCACCTGTCAGTCTCTATCCCCATGGCACTGTGCTCTGAGCCAGGCTTCAATGCAGTGATAGAAGGGTCCAGGGAGTGAGGAAGCCCAAGAAATGCATAAGACATAGTGGCAGAAATTAGCTAAATATCTGTGCATTCAACTATAGTAACTGTATACTGTAGCACACTGGTTCTTTAACGTTCTTGAGGCAACATTATGATAGGGGTGTTGATATCTTCATTTAAAGTTGCTCCAATCCAGATAATTATTAATGAAATGACAATGACAATGGTGTGCAAATGAGCCTCATGTTGACCTATATTGTTTTGGCTCAGTCTCATTGTTCTCATCCAGGATGTCTGCACTCACAGTGGTAAGCTTCAACATAAAACACTGTACAGTACCTGCTCAGCACCAGACAAGAAGACATTGCATTTAACTACTATAGAGCTAGAAACCTTTATCAGAGCTAAAAGTGAAAGTCTATTTACATTAATAGGATGGAAAGAAACATAACTCCCAAAAAATTATTGCTAACATTTCTCTGTGTCTGCCGGATATACAAGTATTTTGTTTTATAAAATGATATGAGTGTTGTGTTTTAAATTTGCATTATAGGGAAGCAAAAGAAAAATCAAAAACAAAACCATCTATAAACATGTGTTAAGTATGACCAACAGATGCTGCAGAATGTTGGTTCTGTTCATAGTTTCAGCCATTTTGTGTCAATATGTAATGAATGTACCTGAATCGCTGCTAAAATGCTGATATGTAGCAGACAGCATGTTTACCATCTTATTTTAGCATGTTAGCACACTTATTAGATCAAAACAAAACATACAACTGAGGCTAATGAAAATCATTTGCAGGCATATGGTCGTCAGCCAAAATGAAATGAAATACATGAAAAATGAAGGGATGTTCAAAGTGGGTGCATATTCATGTCAGCTTTCATAGAAATCCCTTGTACAATTCAAAGCAAAAAATATATTTTTCTTTGAGGACCATGATTATGAGTACAAAATTGAATGGCAATCCACCCAATACTTGTTGAGATATTTCAGTCTGGACCATGCTGTTAGCAAAATCTTGAAATATTTAGCAACATTAGTTATCTACCTGTGCCTGCAAATACATGCACACCATCATGTTGAATAAATCACTAAAAGCAGTCACCAGAGTAGTGACTACACCACTGACAGTCCATAAGAAATCCACAGGGTCCATGTAGCCTGCTATGAATGTTCATTCTTGAGTGTCCAAGAAAACTATTTGACTGGTATGCAGAAGCTTGTGTGAAAAAGCTATAAAC
>JANJYP010144673.1:0-12610 GCA_024605115.1 Rastrelliger brachysoma
CTTTCAAGTAGTGTTTAATTTCCCTTCAAAGAACAAAATGGGCTTTTGTAGGGGACAGATTGGACCAGAAGCCTGGGTACCCCGTTGTTTCTGCTTTACCAATGAATGTTTCAAAGCTACAATATAGACAAAAAGAGGTGATGGTAGAAAAAAAAATCACTGACAGCAAATAATGGTTTTCATCATGTAATATTGAACAAAAGAGTTTTTATAGTTTGTTCAATGTTGGTCAGTAAAACTTGACTTTTTCAAGTGCAGTAATTACATTGCAGTTAAGATTCCTAGAAACACTTTGACAATTTGGGAGTTTACTTACTGAGAGGACAGACACTGGGGCTAATGTTGTTGCTAGCTATTAATACTTACAAACTATAAAGGGGACATGTCCAGGTCTATATTTTAATCTAGGGCTACTATAATATATTTGCATTATTTACAGTTCAAAAATGTTAATGGAGATGTGCTGACATAATAGGCAATGTATAAAAGATGCCACAAATGAAGCATTAAAAACTTGAGAAAGCATTAATACGTTAAGCTTAATTTAAAGGAGTTTGACCATTTTAAATATAGATACCCTAGGCCTTTATATGCCAGAAAACCAGAAAAAGAGTACAATGGTTCTGTTTTCCCCTTTTCTTTAACCTCTTTCGCACAACTTAAAAAACTTAAAAACAGAAGGTGTAACATATAACTGTGAACCTGTAAAGTTATTAAAAGTCATCTTTAACAGAGCTGGACTAAACAATGAGTAATGCAACTAATCATGATTGCAGATTAGAAATATAAGTAGTAATTTTATGTGATTTATTTTTGTAATGATGACTAATATATAATGTGTTTTTTGTTTGTACTTGTAGTTGTAGCAAGATCAGTGGAAGTTCCCCCTCTACGTCAGAGGATGGTTGGTTGATAAAAGTCGACCACTTAAAAATCAGTATTGGATTCCCAGTGGTACCAGTGGCAGTCAGGCGATAACCTCCTCTACTTTGTCGAACATGCCACTGATGTTTAATCAGGGGCCAAACATTGAATTGTGGTCATCCACAGACATGGGAAATCAATGTTGGTTGAAGATGCAATCTGAGCTTCATTTGATTTGTGACCTGAAGTCTTACTGTTCCTCAGGTTCGGGAGCCACAAGGGAGCTGCCACTACCAACTGTTTGCCCCATAGAGACTCCCCTTTAAGAATAAGAAAGCTATTGATTTAGCACAATTGCTTCTTTTTCTTATTTTTGTCCAAAGGTAGTGCTCTCAGAAAGCATGTCATTTTCTCCATCACCCTAAGTTCATAGTCAGTGGAGTGTGAGCACTTCTTTCTCGTAAAAGGTCACTAGCCTTTTACAATGTGTTATGTGTGGGGACACTCACTTTAATGTGACATCTTACTTTCCCGTCTTTTTATGCGCTCAAGGTGAGGTCGATGCTGCCGCATACGTTTTTCTTTCCCTGTTTGTTCCACAATGTGAGCTCAAAAATAAGGTCATTTAAAATGCAAAGCCTTGCCACCGTAAGGGTCCTTTTTTTAACTCACTTTAATTACATGCAATACCCTGAAGTTATGAGATCTATCAAACTGTCAATACTTACAAGTGGGGAAATAAGGACATAATTGATTTCAGGATTGGTGATCATTGCTATTGAACTAACATGGCCCTTAGTGTGACTCACCAGTCATAACAGATCAACCCAACGAATGGAAGACAGGCAGGCAGATAATGGGATATAGATGAAAGTAAATAAATAGCAGAGTGGATCTTAATTCAGTTACATTAGGATTGCATTGTGCTCATTATAGTTCACTGTGGTAGTTGGATTTAGAAATATACCACAGCATCAAATCAGCATCACCAGTTATGCTGAACGTGATCAGCAAAGGTCACAATTCATCCAGAATCATAAATGCACATTATACATACATGTGTATATATCACACACATAAATGCTGATTTTTCCTTTCCTACAGTTCCACAACATTTCCAACCAGTTCATATAAATGCAATAGCTTGAAAATACCAGGGGTTTTCCCCTTATTTTTAGTGCAGCTGGCCAACCCACTGCAAATTATGGGTCAACAAGGTTGATTTGGGGGTTGGGCCCTCCTATTCAAGTCACTGCTGAATTGCCCACTGTCGTAAGAGTATATTAAAAGGACCCAAAGGGCCACTAATGATCTGCTCTCCATCAATGTGCAGCTTGCCAGGAAATGTCCCGTGCTTTAATTAATGATTGTGAAGCTAACAATCAATTCACGCGTATGTTAAAGGAATTAAATCTGTCCCCTGAAAATGTACTCATTTGGTGGGTGGACGTGGTAATTGTTAGCATTACTGACAGTTAAGCATGTTTTAAAAAGAGAGGAAAAATAACAACACGGCAGGCTGTCCATCTCTCCTAGGGTCAAATGGAGTGTGTGGGTAGGGTAACATTCGTCATTTGAGCTGTGAGCTATTTTCTGTCTGCTGACTGACTGGAGGCAATCCTTCAGGAATTCATCATTTATCAAGCCGGGTGATATCCCCTCCGGCAGGACGGGAGTGGATGAAGTCTGACACCTCCGGGCTTGCCTGGAGAGAAGAAGGCCAATCGGGATGCATTAGCTCCTGGCATAACTGCAGGATTACTACTACTTTCATTAAACTGGATTTACAGAAGATAGCAAATGAATACTCTGGCACCCTGCAATCTATGAATATACTCACACTCTACATTCACAGAACTATAGTGTATGTTTACAGATACACATACAAATGCATCTATTCCATATACAAAATCGTAAATGGACTTCATTTATAGCATTTATAGCACTCAATGTGCTTTACAACTAGTGCCAACATTCAGCCATTTACAAACATTTACACACACTGATGGCAGCGAATGCTATACAAGGTACTAACTGGCTCACCAGGAGAGATATAGTGCTTTACAATGTTTCTAAAGCTTACTTACCCATTCACACATACACTCACAGTGCAGGGTTTCTTGCCTACACTTTGACATGCAGACACGTCAGCATATGTCTTCTGTAAGCAAGCAAATTAGATACTAATTTCAAGATGTATGTTATTTTATGTCACAATACACATAGATGTTAGATAGAGAAAATAAATAAATTTAATTTTAACAAATGTCAAATTGTTAATAATAATAATAATAATAATAATAATAATAATAATAATAATAATAATAATAACAATAATAGTAATAATAACATGCCTTACTGTCAGTCATCCTGATCCCGCCTCATGTCTGCTTCCACTGAAACAAGGCTTTGTGGGCTCATGTTTCCTGTATTACAGGAATAGCAAAGGTTTGCCAAATAACACCTTACTTACAGTAATATCTAAATGTAAAAGATGATTCCATTCATTATAAAGAAAATATGAACAAATAAGCAATAAGCTAGATTTTCACATAAAGCATAAAAGCATGGCTTGTGTGACATTATAACAAAAATATACAGCATACTGTACTTTATGTTACACATTAGAAACATTATATGTGCATATTTAGACTCAGCTCTCAGTTTTAATGTGCAGTTTGCAGGTGCCAGTCCTATTAACACATATAGAATGTATAAAGTCATATAAAGTTTTTATGTTTATTTATCTAATGCTCGATATTTTATACTCTTTCCTGTATTATTTTTTATTGTTTATTTTTTGTAAAACATTTTACTTTTTATATTTAAGAAGTGACATATGAATGAACTGTTAGTATTATTTCTGTATTTTGCTAAGCAATGTTCACTCTCCTAACACAACTTTGTTCTTACTTGTGTTCAGACCAAACGCAGCTCTGCACAAAACTAGTGCAAGGACTGAAATTCTTTTGCTTCAGTTTCCAGTGAGACATGAAATACAATCGAGGAAGTTCAGTGTGAGTATCAAATGGATTTTTATGCTTATCAGATTTTCACTGGATTTTACAACTTTGGACAACTAACATAGCAGACTTAATTTTATCTTTTGTTGTGACATTCATGTAGTAAAGACAAAAAGAAATACAAAGCATTACACAGCAATTTCCCAGGAATAAGTGCTTGTGTTTACTATGTTGCCTGAGTGCCTTTTCCAGATGACAACACGTTACAGTCCTGGAAAAGTTGAACCAGGTTTAATTTTTGTCGGGCAACTCCAGCGGTTATCTGTTGGAGTCGTCTCTCTTTGCACCTTCACTGTTCTATTTCAGATGAATAAGAGGACTGTGGTTGTTCATGCAGGGCTAAAGTCTGCCTGAAGGCAGCCTAAGGCACATACACAAGGACAAAGCCACACATAGTTCAGGATAAAAACATCCAGCTAGTGTAACAATGCAACCCACTATCTATTACATTTAATAGTAACTCTGTCCTAAAATGATCTGCAGGTGTCACACAATCATGCTGAAAAGTGAGTAGTCGGTTGGACGCTACCCTGTTGATCTCTGAGCACAGCACTGTATGGTCCAACACTTCTCTCAACCACCTCTTCAAAATGTGAAAAAATAAGCTCACAGAGAAGCAAAAGTACCCTCCACTGTGTAATGACAGTGGACAGACAGAAACCATTTTTAACCTGCACCAGCACCCTTTTAGTCCGCCGTGCCATGACTGGGCACACACCTGGAGTAGGATTATCCAATTATTTAACATCCACTGTAAGTGAATGAAGGGATTAAATATAAATTCTAGTATTAAAGGTATTTTAAAAGACAAGCATTAAGAGACCACTGTATTAAACTTGAATGCAGTATCTCATCCTGAAAAAGTTTGGTTGCATTAATTTCCTGACGTCAGTGAAAAAGTTGAAAAATATTCTTTGGGGTTTGCAAACTTTAAGAGAACAAAGGAACCAGAAAGTGTTGACAGAGTGTACATTAGCCACCTTAATTTCTGCTTTGTTGACACCTGTTGCAAACACGGACAGTGTCTTCTACCATTAAAACACTGCCAAGTGCCAAATGCATTCAATGCGTTAGGGTTAGTGTCACCTCTGCTCGAAGAAAGATATTAAGCATTTTCTGCCATGTCAAATACAATTCTGAGATTACAGTGTTAAAAGTCGAACTAAGAATTAGTAGAGTGGTCAAGGCTATTGAACCTATTAGAGGTTTGAGAAATAAGACAAATCAATCATGTTAAGCTTGTTAAAACCTCATCTTGGACTGATGACAACTGTTTATTTTCAATACACAGAAATACTAATTACAAGGCAGTTTTATTTGCAATGACAAAATAACAAATAAAACCGTTTTGCATGATTTTGTATGCAGTAGTTCCACAAGATGCTTTAAACAACCCATACCTAACTGATTTGGGATCTTATAATTTGTTAAGCATACACTCAGACATATAAACACACAAGGCTCTATGCGTCTTCCATGTATAAAAACAGCATATTCTAGCAGGATTAGTAATGAATGCCCAGTGGGAAGACATGAATATGTATGACCACTTCTGGATGTGTGTATTTATCATTGTGTGCACTTGGCATGTACTTAAAATAGAAATTGTGATGTTAATATTTATATTACTTTAAACTCGTCAGCGGTGATGAAATATATTCCATGTGCCGCATTTGTTTACATGTAAATGGGAGGTTAGAGTATTTGCAATGCGAAATCAATAAATAAATGCAAATAGTAATTGGATTATAGTATTGTCAATAGTTTAATGGAAATGCTTCCCAGTATACAGACCCACAATTAGATTCTCTGCTTTACCAGGTTAGCCACAATAAGTAGAGGAGATTGTGTACATGCATAATCTATAGGGAAAAGCACATTGCTGAAGGCAAACAAAATAACAAATAGATAGATAGATAGATAGATAGATAGATAGATAGATAGATAGATAGATAGATAGATAGATAGATAGATAGATAGATAGAATTCTCTACAGTGTAAGAACCTAATTTTCATGAGCATTCCAAATGTTTCACACTCCTTCTGACAATCGCAGCTGTCCTGCTCTTTATTCCATCCACTGACATCTTTTCTATCTCACAAGGCTGCCTTTGACTTTGAGTGCCTATTGTACTGTTTTCAGCCAGACAACACCTGACACCGCAGCATGGTCACAAGGCTTCACACAGGGCCCTGCAGAAAAAAAGATAAAAGCTCCACGTAGCATTTGGGCATGTGGACAATCATGGATGCTGGCACACATACATACATACAGTATGTCTTTCATATGTACACGAAAGAAAATGTTATTTAATTACAATGAATCTATCAGCCAGGGTTGAGACTCAAAAATTAGTTGCTTTGTTTAGAAGAACATTTATCTCCATGTGCCAAGCTGGAAAATTGGGCCATGGCTGGATGATGTCAGTTTTGCTCCACTGGCTTGCTACATTAAGCTGACTATTTGCTCTATGTGAGAATCAATAATGGGGCATCTGTAGAGGACTATTAGAGTCATAATCTTACATGAAGCAGCATCCTCATGATTCACACAAAATCTAGAAGAACACCTTGTACAAGGTTAATGTCAAGTGTGGAGAAAAAAAATCGAACTGTAAAATAGGTGCTGGAAGAGAGAAAATATCATGACCTAAAATTTAGGGCCAATGTAAAAGGATCACTTTTAAAGATCTACAGTGTCAACATCTGCACTGAATGCCCAGATCTCATAAGATTTCAAATAGAATTGTCAAAAGATGGTCAGATCTAGTTGGTCAATCAAACAAATCTCCAGTGATTTCAAAGACAATTGGGAATCATTGCAGCACATCCCAAATGTTTTTTTTTTTTTTTTTTCGTTTCTGTCACATGGAACCTGACTCACTGAGCCATGATTGTACAGTGGCTCCTACCTCTCATCAAGCACTCTTCAGTTCAGGCAATCATCCATGCCCTTACCTGTGTTCCCCTGGCAGTTGCCATGACAACAGCCTCTGCTTGATCAGCCTCCTATTCGTGGAGTGACACTTGAATGACCACTTCACGGATCAGTGAAACGCACCCATCTGGATAAAGAAATACAGGAAGGTGTAATAATAATGATCACAGAAGCATTGATCACTTTAAACTCTCCAAAAAAATTCAGTTCTTGCTCCGTAATCGTTAATGAATATAATAAAGACTGTTGACCCAATCACAAAATTCCACTGATGCACATGTGAGGCCATTGGTAGGCTGAAGGTCAAACTAGATTGGTGCATAAGGATCATATTTCTTTAGAGATATCATATGAAATGAAATGGGATTTTTACAAGGACATGTAATTTTGTTTTTATGTCTGTGCTGATTTACCATTGGTTTACTTGATATGTTGCCAAATTCATAAAAATTCATTATTTATCATGTATAGTAATAAAAAAAAACTCCACTCTTTCTTTCTTTCTTTCTTTCTTTCTTTCTTTCTTTCTTTCTTTCTTTCTTTCTTTCTTTCTTTCTTTCTTTCTCCACTCTTTCAACTTCTCAGGAAGACGGTTAGACTTCTGAGGCCTGTCTTTGATGTTTTCTGATATAGACATACAGAATAAATTAGAATGCCTCAGTTTTGTAGAATAAATGTTACTGTAACTTTTGAGGAGAACTTTTCCAGCATATTATAAAGATGTAATCTGAATGATTTAAATCTTCTTGGTTATTTTTATGAGTCAGTGTCATTGGATGTTACTATAGTACATCCAGGCACTCCTGAATCATTGTAACATTAGGCCACTATTTTTTTGTTTGCTGCTGAAATATTGAAGTCGTGAATAGTTAGTATACTGCCCATCATCAGTTTTAACAGCCTGTAACTGCGATTATCATTTTTATGACATGCTGTGCAGCACACATGATAGTACCAGCTGATGCAGTGTTTCATGTTGATGCCAGCTTCTCGTTCTGCTTGACAAGATGGAAGATCAGCATTTAGTGAGACTCTCAGTCCCATAGTTTGTCTGATTGCCGGCTAGTCAGTAAGATCATCAGTATCAGAAATGTCTTCATTTTCAGTTACACTGGAAGCGCACCCTCAGGCAGACAGCTGACTGGCCTTGTAATAGTGTCCTTGTGTAGTCTCATATTTTAATTGTTATTCACTTCCATTACAGATAATCACTTTCTAGTGGTTATCAGTTTTGGATTTAGCAGTACCCAGTAATACATTTTGAGAATTTTGCTAAACCATGCTAGACACAGACAGATGTAAATTTATACAATGAAGCGATAGAAGTAAATATGAAGAAAGTGAATGTTACCCAATATACTTGAATTGTTGTTCCACCATCTCCCCAATAACTACAAAAATAGATGTACACCATACCTAGGTTGAATGTACAGTACCAGTCAAAAGTTTGGGTACACCTTCTCATTCACTTGAATGAGAAAGTGCGTCTACCTTAGATTATCTTTGCATTATGTTATTTTTTTCCTCTTTGACTCATATGAAGGCACAGTACTGTAGAAATGTTTAAAATTGTCGACACTGTGCAATTACAAAATCTATGCAAAGATGTAAGAAGACACGAGTAGACACTTGAGCAAAAAATGTGTCCTTATCCCAAAGTTATCTGAATCATAAACATACAGTACTGAGAGGGAATAGGGAGAAAAAGAATCAGTCTCTGGCGAATTGTGAGTTCAGTCAGAGGTTGAGCTGAGCACAAACAAGAAGACACACTCGCAGTCAGTGCATTCAGTGGCAGCTAGCTTATACTCCATCTGATGTACAGTTAATGTCCAGTGGTCAAATATATGGTGTGGTATACTGCAATGGATCTGCACAGATGTTTTGCAGTATGTTGAGCAGACCAAGGGTGCACTTAAATTTAAATTTTGTCCCAAGATGTACTAACTTTTGCAGGTGCAGAAATTCAAGAGCTGTACAATAACAGATTTGTCTCATATCAAAAGCAGACGAAAAAGTCTATTTGCTTGGTGAAATATCAGTATGCAGCTTCAACTACAAAAACACTGCTGAAATCTTTGAAATGTAATTGCTGGTAACTTTGTCAAATTTAAGAATTCCACAGAGTGCTAATGTTCAAGTTGGATGGGATGTATATACTGTAACACAGCACCATCAAAAGTTCCAGTGTGGTAAATACTGCGCTAACAAGGATAACAGCATAAGTCCCTTGTGTTTCTACTATAATATCAAAATGCCTTTATTCATGACTAAACAAAGGTGCAAAGCTCTATCAGACATATCCCCTTTTCTGACAAAACATTGTGCTGCTGTATTGCCAAAGCACAGTTTTCAATTAACAATATAGCAGTAGGAGTCAAAGAAGGAGATTAGGAAAAAAACAAGCACTTGCTTCCTCCTTCATATAGCAAAGATTATAATGTGACTAATGCTGTTGCAAACAAGGATTACATATGCACCTTGCAGCAAGATGAACGCTTAAGTGCCGTCGGCGGGATTGTGCTGCATTGGAGCGCGGCTGAGTGCTGCTGATGTAGCTCGCAGCAGTGTAGTGTGGATATTATAAAGTGGATTTCTTCATATAAATAAAATACTCTGAAAATATCTATTTATGCCATATATCACAAAACTTAAAAGTGCTCTGACTCTTACTAAACTGTCTATGAGCACATTCAGCTTGGGCATCATGGTTTAATTTAAATCTTCGGTATGATAATGCAACACCTTCCACTTCAAGGGGTTTTAACAGTATGCTATATTGATTTTCATAAAAAACATGTCTTAGGCAGAAGAGCCACGCACATTACTCAGGGGATACTAGTGAATATGTGTTGCATGCAATTTAACAAACAGTACAAGTCAGACTTTAGTTCAACTAGCACAGATACTTCAAATTCTCTCTCCTCAGCCCAATTCAGAAGGCGCAGATGCATTTGCTGTGTAGCTGTAATGTTGCCTCGAGAGCTGGGATACAGTAATAGACTATGACAGGGCCTTTTCTCTACCTGCCTTCGGGGCAGTTAGTCATGTGTGGTTGAAGTCAAGCTAGCCCTCTCAGGACCTCTCCAATCTGAAGCATATTCTGTCAGCAGCCCTCATCTCCCCTACAACATTCTGTTCATGTCATCTATCAATCTTTACCTTCGCTTATTCACTAAGCCCAAAGTCAGCCCCAGAGATGACAGTGACTTGTGGTGCTTCACAACTCCTCCCTCCTTCTGCAGCATGTTGGCAGAATAGGCCATCGAGCAGCAGACGGCCAATCACATGTGACAGTATGAGGACCGCAGACCTTAGGAGGAGGCTGTTTGTGGCGTAAACAGGCTCTGACAGCAACACTGTCTAACAATACACACAGCTGCAGAAAGTGGAGCTATTTATATCAGCTAAAACCCCCCAACAACCAGGTGACAGTGCAGAGATGAAGCACGCAGCAAACCAAAGGCACTGATATGAAAAAGGAAACAAAACAAACCTCTTTCTGACAAGACAATAAGTGAATATGAGCAGTCAACTTTCATTTAAGCAGAACACCTTTATACTGCCAAGATGTCACTTCAGCTTTTTTTTATGTCAAGCCTGCTCGGTACAAGTGACAGTCATAAAACAATGATGGAAGGTTAATGAAAGATGAATGAACAGCCATATACAGTACCTACTGATACGATTGAACTGATAATGTCAAGTAACCTTTTATGAGAAGGAGAGAGGACATTGCTCCATTTTGGTGGAGAGCAATCAATTATGTTTTTTTCACATATGTGTTGTTGTGGCAGCTCAACAGTTTGGCAAAGCCCCAGCCAAAGTGCTGACACAATTCCCTCTGTGCACAGTTTTTTGTTCAACAATGAATTACTAGGTCACCTGATCCATGCAGTTGCAAAACCAGCCTGCATGTGTAAAAACTAATAAAAATAACATACAAATATATTTTACTGCAAGTACTTTATTTGAACATCTGAGATGAATAAGCATAAAAGTATATACACCTGATTTGTTAATTCTTTTACAAGTCCTCAAAGATGTGACAGCTCAACTTAAAGGACAACTTCAGTCATTTTCACCATGCAATGCTATTGCTAAAGTTACCTGAGACATGCCATTACCGAAGACACGAGAAATTTTGAGAAGGTCTCCCACAGCAGAGAGTTAGCACTGATGCTAATCCATGGGGGCAGAATTTTAAAATGGCTTTTTAACATCATAATGTACTACAGATCCTACCCCAAAAGTTATGCAACATCAGTAGACACCTTACAACACAGCACTGTAGCGTGTATGACTCAAAAATGAATAAATCGTGGTTAAAACAGTGTGTTTTTGCAAGTCGTCACATTCCGCTTTGTTTATCTCCCTGCTTTCCAGTAGTCCAAACGAGTCAGTCCCCAAGGTTACACTTACTCCCTCACCAGAAGAGACGAAAACATGAATTTTGCAGAAAGAAACCATATTAAGACGTTAAAAACACTGTTTAAAATTCTGAACTCATGGGTTAGCATCAGTGCTAACTCTCTGCTCCGGGAGACCATCTTAGGCTGGACCAAAATTTATTGCATCTTCAGTGGGGTAATCTCAGGTAGCTTGAGCAATAGTGCTGCATGTTGAAAATGACTGGTTGTCCTTTGAACATGTAAATACAGTTTTTACATGCGATGATATACAGTCCATTAAAGCAAAGTTTTAGCAATAAAGTCAAACCTAAATTGTCCTTTTATTGTCAGGTCAGTGAGAGAAAGCAGCAAGTCTCATAAAACATTGTTGCTGTGCTGCACCATAACTGTCATAATACTTTCTCTGACTTTACCCGTGAGCACATATCTATATGTTTTACCTCACTGAATATCTACTAACAATACCATAAGTAAACTCTTCCACAGGCAACAATACGTAAAGCAATGACAAGAACAAAAAAATACAAAAAAAACCCACAAATAAATTAAAGTAGTAAAAGTGGTTTTGTTGTTTTCTAGAAATGCAAGAACAAAAAACTTGCTAATACTCAAGGGTAATAGGGCAATGCGAAGCAGGGAGTGGATTAAGAAATTAACTTGTTTTCATCTTGTTGCAGTTCATTATTTCAAAGAGAATAAGACATTAAGATGTTCTTTCGATAAACAAAGCCTGATTAATTTCCACAGCAAACAATGTTTAATGGCTCCTGTCTCGTTTGAGATTATTTTGGAATATCTTCACAACGTACAAAGAAGCCTTTCATGCAGCAGCCCCCCCTCCCGCCCCTCAAACCCCGCAATTCAACAATTATTCAAATAAAACTACAAATGATATTATACTTGTCAGAAACAAACAAAGAATCCTGGAAGCAAAAAGATAAAGTACAAAGAGTGTATTTGATGAGCATATTTGTTCTAACAGTGTTTCACTAAAATCTCATCAACCTAAAACCTAGAATTTAAAACTCCAAACTCTTAACAAGGTATGTTTTAGTGAGATTCACCTTCAGCTTTTTGGTATTAATCATTACCCAAAATAAATATTTTGAATTCATACAGTGGCATTTAGTGGTACAGCTAGCCCATGTTGGCTGAATTCAAACAGGTGGTGTTCCCATAAGGACGAAATCAGCCTCATTACTGACTCAGACTTGTCAGATACATCAAAGAGGATTCACAGCCCCTGAAAGACTCTGGTTATGGCCAAGCAAAGTAAACAGTACTGTACTAGTGGGGGATTTTCTCTCTGATCATCACCGGCCTCAACACTTACTCCTTCCTTTCATGCGGATCTTAAAGGTGCATGAAAAGAG
>JANJYP010144735.1:0-30272 GCA_024605115.1 Rastrelliger brachysoma
ACTCCCCACCCAGCGCAGGATTTATGGGATATGTATGGAGGCTTTCCTTACAGCAACTAAGAACCCTTACAGAAGGGGTAAAAGAGGTGGGGGGCATGCTTCTTCCACACCCTCAACCGCCCTTCTTTCAACATATTGTGTTGGAAGGACGAGGAGGGCCAAACTAATTTTGGCATGCATGGAGTCATGCAAGGGCAACGCAGAGCTAGATTTGCTTGTTATGTCTTTGGAAGAGAGTAAAGTTTACGACAGAGTGTGAAGTTAGAACATAATGATGTGCCAAGGATTAAAAAAGACACAGGGTTAAGGGGTTTGAGTAAAAGGGGAGGGAGCAAAAGCTGCTGTCAATGTGTGTGGTGTAAGAGAAAGTAAGAGGAGCAGTCCCAATGATTCTTGTAAAAGCTCAGTAGATGAAAGAAAATCTTTGCTTGGAAGAAAAAATGTGCCGGGTAGTGCGATGAATACACACATAACACATTTATTGTCCGGATTGAATATAAGTGCTCAGTATATATCATCAGCAGCTCTTACAGGATTATTGACATTGTCTGTATCTGTCTGCACCAGTGTACATGCTATGACTACAAAACTGTCAACTCATCAACTGACAGCACCGTTTAGCACTAATGCAAGTCTCCATCAGCTGTCAAAAGCATTTGCATGAAATCAATAGCAGATGGCGGTCTGTGTCACCAATTTCATTACGCCGGGGTTGTTACAAAGATCATCTCCATGATAGATGAGATGGCGACATGTCGACATGTGGAGATCATGCCTGACGTTTGGGCTGTGACTGCACAACACTTGGCCTTGTTTAAAACCTAGGCTTAGCACATATTTTGCTTCATTATGGCACATATTCCAAACTAAGCACTGTATATAAACTGTAAAAAACAGTTTAAGGCTACATGATGTCCTACCCTCCAAATCACATTCATCACAATTCTTAAGTTTGCATTTACAGTAGGGCATCATTATCATTGAATAGGCAGATAAAACAGAACACCTCTCCCAACCTAAGTCTCGTCCTGTACTGTACGTCTCTCCGGCTGTGTTCCCAGCATGCCTGGCGGGTTGTGTAGGCCCCAGCTGAGGCAGAGGACAGGAGAGCGTGATGTATCACCCTGAGAGAGCCCACTGACAGCCTCTGATGATGGATGGCCTGATTATGGAGTGCTTTTTACACATACACAATTTACATCACACTGAGCAGCGGGGTCTGGCAGGGCTGCCGTGCACATTCGCTCTCTCAGCCGGGTACATGCACACACACACTCACAAACACACATATACATGCTCATGTGTATACACATGTACACATGTATGGGACAGCCAGAGAGCACAGATAAGACAGGGGCTGGAAATAACAAAAGAAAGGGGGCAAATTCCTTGCTACAGCCTTGTCATGTACGATCAATACGGCAGATCAATCCTTTATTAAGGAGAAGATGGCGTTCGCCCACATTGCGAAGCAGACCTTTGTCGTTTCGGAGCACATGATGACATGTCAAATCAGATTTCCAGCAGTGAATGTTGTTGTGGCGTGGGGTTTACTCAGGTGTACCTGGCCAATAGGACTGAACACCACTGTATTTGCAAGCTAGATCCCCGTTATCGATTAGCACCCTGCATTGTCCATGCTTGAACACATAATTGCTCCATTTGATCACGGTTGAGCTGGCAATTACTGTATTCAGGTTTTTGCAGAAGTGGTGCATATGTTCGATTGTGTGTATGTGTGTGTAAGTACACGTGTACTGTATGTATGCGTGAGTAGGTACAGTATCTATGTGTGTCTGCAGGTTGTGTATGAGCATGCCTGTACATGCTTTTAGATGAAGGGGAACAAAAGAAAGAGTGAGAGACATAAATGTTCGTTTTCCTGCCGTGACTCCCTGGTTTGTGCTTCAGTGGCCCTGCCTGGCTGTGTGTGTGTGTGTGTGTGGTGGGGGGGTTTCTCTTGCTTTCACTTTCTCTGGTGTTCAGCAGGTTCAGCGAGCTGTGCGGTGTTAATGCTGAAATTACATGCTGAGTAATGAGTGATGGGCCAAATTACAGGCTGAACAATGAATAGAGGCAGGCAGCTCTTATTAGTCTCCATAGAAAGCCATTGATTTATGAAGCGCCTTGCTCGGCGGAGTTACTCTCCTGAAAATGATATCTACATTGGGAAGTGATGTTCTCTATTAAGTCGTTCCTTCCCCCTTTACACCACTCTCCTCCTTTTCTTCCCCTCCCTCTCCTCCTTTTCTCCTCTGCCCTCCCTCCCTCGCCTTGTCCTGCCTATGAGTGTACACATGATTGTTTAGAATCAGGCGGAGCTGTAAGGAAGCCTTCAATTACCCATTAGGACTGTCAGACATAAAACGCCCTGCTCTCACCAAAGTCTGGGTTATGATTCATTTACTTTGTGCCTCTGATTCATCGCCCAATATGCCTCATGCCCCAGATTACTATTTGAGGGGTGGGAGAGATTAATGGCTCCATGGGATTTGCTGCCGTATTTCACGGGCCCAGTGTTGCAGTACAGTTGGTGCAGAAGGGTGAAATGACAGCAACTTACACTAGATCAATGTGTGGACAGCCTTTCACAGATTATTAAAGCTCTGTTAGATTAAAAGACCCCTGCTATGTAGTTTGCTGTAGTCAATATTCTCAAGCAGATAAAAAGGGGGAGGGTCCCTCTAAAGGATTCTCAGACTCTCAGACTGATGTAGGTCATCACGGCTGTTAATGGAATAACACTTGGTGACACAAGTGTCAGAGGAACCCGTGTCATTTTCCGTCGCTTGCACCCCCCACCCCTCAATCTGCTGATGTTTCATAAAACATTGTCTCACCCTTGAGGTTTCTTTGAAATTAGGCATTCTGAAATTACTTTTGTACTGTAAACTCTAACAGATTTCTCAATTAGTTTCCTCCTGTCTCTGGCAAAATTGGCCCTGAAATGTTTTTTTAATTTTCATGTTCCTTCTCTTTCAGCCCTGAATGAGCCTACCATCGACTATGGTTTCCAGAGGCTGCAGAAGGTCATCCCCAGACACCCTGGTGATCCTGAGAGGTTACCGAAGGTCAGTATAGTGTCTGTGCTGCGTAGAAAATCATCAAACGGCAATGAGATTGAGCTGTCTGGATTACGATGTCTCAGTCCTCTGAATGTGACAAATAAACAAAACAACATTACCATCAGCGCACAGCACTGTGACCCTAAACTGTAACAGCTTTGCTTCGCATATGTGGCTTACCCACTAACCAGCATGGTAATAGTATTGGTTTTGTGTGAGGAAGAGAGGCGTAAACTCTCTGTGTGGTAAAATAGCTCAATCAGGCGTTTTCCTCTCCAGTAGTCTGTGGAGATGGTAATCTGGTCAGAAACGACGTCTGCACCCTCATTACCCCACTCATGTTTTCCTTTCATTTTCTGCAGCTCGATTTGGTTTAATCTTTTGTTTACAGAACCCTGTGCCGTAAACCCCCTAGTCTTACTGCAGCTAATAGACAAAGACTGTATGTTATTATGCTTTGGCTTTCTTATTGTTTTCTTTTGAACCTGGGTGAGGGAGTTGAAAGCCACATCAGTTTTAGACACACTGGTATGGCACATAAATAGGCTGCCATATTGATAGAGCTGGGCATGAAAACTAAGGTACACAAGTTTTTTTCTTTTTTTCTTTCTTTCCCTCCCCTGCAGAAATTCTTTGATTTTTTTATTCTTTTCATTTCCCTTGATTCTCTTAGTATTTCTGTTTACTATGGATAAAATCTATCTGTGTGTTTTCACTAATTGCCACCCTGCCAGTAACCATTTTGGTGACTGACGTTACAGATGTGTCAAGTGTAATAATATGACTGATTAGCACGTTCAAAACCCCTCGGCATGTAGTAAAGTGGTGGCCACCTCAGAGTTTTAATAATACTGTAAAACCTTTAAAGACCTTATCTATTAAATCCCAGCATGCAACACAGCAATATCATTAACGTCCAACGGACAATTTAATAAAGAACAGACTGTGTGGTAGCTATCGATGTTTGACCAAGGCAATGCAGAGAAATAGAACATCACAGCTAGTCCCTGCTTCAGTATATGAAGTGTTTCAATTAGACTTGGTCCCTGTGGAGACAGGAAACAACACCTAGACATGAAATGTTACTCTAATTTCAACTGTAAACGTAGACCAAAAGGTAAAGCACAGTTACCTCTAATATCCACATGACTTTCTCTATCTCTGCAGGCATCACTGGTCAATCTAGTTGTGCTGTTTCAATTTTTAAAGTCACAGTGTCTTTGCAAAATTCACATCTTTTCAACAAAGGGAGCGACATTGTTAAACAGCTTTATTCTAAAGAAACCTTACTTCTTTTCCTTGAATACAAAACGTTGTTGGCTGCAAGACAGATTTTGACACCGAACCCAAGATTAGTTTCCTGGGTGCGCGTATACTTAATATAGCACGCTCTCCCAGCCTTTGCATGAAACAATCACAGAGTGAGATGAAACCCTGCACTTCCAATAAACAACATAAATATTTGATTTGCTCTCTAATGGACCCAAATATGGGGTTCAGGGGGCATGTAAATGATCCCACCAAGTGATTCGTCATTGTTAAGCTTGCCATCTGAGGGTCAGCTCTCGGGGTCAAAAGCACATTCCCAATAAAACAGCCCGCGGCAGGCTGAGGCTTGCATGTACATTTGGAATGAGAACAGAAACAGCATATAGAGAACAGCCATTACAGGGTGCAGGTGAGGTAGGGAGACTCTATAAAAAGAAGATAAAGCTGGAGGACGCGCGGTGTGCATTAGCGGAAAGGCAAATCGACACCAAGCCTACTCACCGCCTCTACCCCCCCTCCCATGACTTCACCCTCCAGTTGATAATATTACTGCGCTATTGATTTCCACCAGCCTTCTCCCTGGGACCAGTAAGACACGTGGTAATTGTAAGGAGACAGAAAGCCAATATGGGAGTGCTCATGGATAGCAAGGGATGCACGCTAATATTGTTGCTACACAGAGAAAAAAAGGGGGGAAGCTGCCTCTGATTGAAGTTTACCTCGTAATTCTAAGACAACATCGTAGATGACAGTCTGACCCTGTGGGAGGAGTGGAGATATAAAAATTCAATGCAAAGTCCAGGGTGAATATGAAAGTAATAAGTGTGAGCAGTCAAGTGATGAGAAAGGAGATTGGTTTGCGGGCATCGCGTTAAGTGAAGAGAGACTTTGGAATTCACCCTCCTTTTTAAGATCTTGTTATAAAACAATTTTCTATTCATAATATAAAAAAGACAATTTATAATACCATTTTGTGCCCTCTGGCAGTAATGGACAAATAGACTGGATATCACATTATATCACACTCAATTTCTCTCTTCTGTAACAAATTAGATTCATTATGAAATTAAAAGTGGAAACTCAATATTGTTTTATTATTAAGCTGATTGCTTTGGATTCTTTTCTTTCCTCCCAAAATGAGCATAAGCCCATTCTTTTCCAATTCTTTGTGTAATCCACAAGGAGAAAATATTACAAATGTGTTCATGTCAAGCAATTACCCATGTATTTAAATGAATCTCTCTTCCTGTGCTCTTTGAAGTACCTTCATCTAATGGCCCTATGCTTCTAAATGCATTCATTACCTCAGGCTAGAGCTAACAGAGTAATTGCCTTACAGTTTTATAATGGCATTAGCACTCCAAGCTACATAACCTAGGCCCTATTTTATTAACTGTGATAATATAAATACAACATCCATGTTAATCTACTGCTTCAAGAATCACCACGTCTCCTTATTGTTAGATATTTTTTATAACATGTCATTTGTTCAGGCCTCCTCTCATTTTTTTCTCGGCAATAATGTAAAACCACTTTTAAATCTTAGGTGATCTGTCATCTGAACCGCCCCATTTAAACAGTTGTTGAGCACAAGACCTTTATGCAAAGCATGGCAAACAAAAGCAGAAATCTGTCACGCATTTGTCACAGAACAACAGAAATCATTTGAGGCCTTTAATTGTTTCAATTTAACATGGTGTGTTCTGATATGTCTCCATGACAAGAAAGCCAATTACACTTATGCTGGTGTAGTATTGAGATTTACATGGAAATGCCCTCAGAACACTATTCCGTGTTAATCGTATTCACAGCATGAGCTGATACGCATGAAAGCGTCTCGTCAGAAGAAAACAAACTTCTTCCTTGATTGGGTGCAGCACTTCTCATCATCCTCGGATATGACTAGGTTGCCACTTAAGCATAGCCTTGCGAGTCAGCTTGGTTAGTTAAGACACCACGCGGTAAACGACAGATTAAGGATGAGAGGCAATATCGTTTTCTCTCCTCCTTTTTCCAAGCTGTCCTTATGTCACTGCTGCAAAGTACCATATGGACAAGGAGGGAGAGGACGTTTTACAGAGAATGAAACATGGCTTGCGAACGTGACAGTCTTAATTGCTTTAATTGTTGTTTAAAATTGAGAACCATGTAGGAGATCTTGAAATATGATAGAATAGATTATTGGTAATTATTAACTGCAGACAAAAAGAAAGAAAACCACTTTATCTCATTCAGCAAGAGAGAGAGAAATCTGTTCTGCCTGATGAGAACACATCAAGACAGCTGGTCCTCTCATTTAGTCTACCTGCCTCACGACAACCATAATTCTTTATTTGTATGCAAACTAGATGCATGCAACGTTGAGCATACACACCAATTTCAGAGGTAAATGCCCATTCTAAGAGCCACCCATCCGGTAACTTGGGGTGGATTAAGCGATATGTTTCTATAAGAGAGCATGGCATATGCTGGAAGTGGCTTCTACAGTGATTCATCTTGATAAATCAAGGACTGTGGTAGATATGCTCCTCAGGATGAAAAGGGCCCATACACACACTCTGTACACACTACATACGCTGTGCCTTGGAAATGCAGGCCAAGTCTTGGAGGCCGCTGTTTGAAGGCGCGAAGGCTGTGTTTACATTCATTTACGGCAGCTGCCGTCTTAATCCCACACTGCTATTGCCAAGTGATGGAACACTTCAGACAAATTACTGAGGCCCGCAAAAGAAAACACATCGAATGTGGGAAGAAAACAAGCACCATCTGAGATGTTTCTGGTGACAGATTTGCATTGCTTTTAACCAGGGTTCTAACAGCACAGTCGACAAATCTCTGCTCTACAGCAGGTGACAACAAGCGAGCATTTAAAAAAGAAAAAACACATGCAACAGCCATGTCTGCAACTTGCCTTTGTCAGATTAAATGCACTCTAAATGGAGGAGAGGGTTTTCATAGAGCATATTGCCTTCTGTATTATAGAAAACAAAGAGAGCAGTCTGGTTGCTTGAGAGGGATTTAATTGTAAGTGCCGAATTCAAAGAGCAGATAAAGACACACAAACAGGCCAAACCCCACCTAGCTGAAAGCCCGAAACAGAGTGGGGGGAACAGGATCCAGGGCCAACTCATTTTCAGTGTTAAGAGCCAAAGCAACACAGCTAATCCGCATTGTCAAGCGGGGGCAAGCATGCAGACATGGATAAGACCACATCCTGAGCATCCGTGTCCCCAAGGCACAAGCACCCAGCTCGTACTGGATGGGAAGTCATTTGTGAAGTCCTTTGCAACAGCCAGTCAAAGAGGTTAATTGAAAAATTCCTTAATGTCATTACAACAGAACTAGATTAACCCAGAGCTAATTCACTTTATTGTTCTGAAGAGAGGGGACTCAGCGCTGAACTCTGGAGCAAACGTGAAGCCCAGAATCAGGG
Organism: Rastrelliger brachysoma; assembly: GCA_024605115.1. NCBI lineage: Eukaryota > Metazoa > Chordata > Actinopteri > Scombriformes > Scombridae > Rastrelliger > Rastrelliger brachysoma. The sequence goes on from JANJYP010144735.1 coordinate 7,768, forward strand.
GGTGAGGTGTTGTTTTTAAGGGAGTATGCCAGTTTAATTAAGATAGGGAACATTATTCACTGCTCTGCATGGTTGGAAGGAACAAAGTAGTATCACGGTGTAAATGTAGCACTTGTGCCTCTTAAATCAGGGTGCCTTTATTTAGTCTGTCGAATATGTAAACAATTCTGAGGCTCTCCTGGATGCGTGATGCTGTTTTTCATATTGTTTATTACTGTACAGACCACTGGGGTCACAAACATAAACTGTTTGGGTCTTAACATGTACTCTCCCTGTTTTCTTCATCAGGAGGTGTTACTGAAGAGGGCAGCTGATCTTGTTGAAGCCCTGTATGGAATGCCCCACAACAATCAGGTTTGTATCCACACAGCTGCTTAGGCGTGCTTACTGTGTACCTCCGGTGATACATAAGGAACCATTGAAAATTTACTGATAGTATCACCAAAGGGTATTTTCACCACTATATCTAGAACAATGTAGGCTACATGCAATGTGAGTTAACCATATAGCCATGAACCATGCATCAAAGCAAATGTACAGCTATAAAAAAATCACAAAACCTCTGCTTTCTCTGTGCTTCTCAGGAGATCATTTTGAAGAGGGCAGCTGACATCGCCGAGGCCCTGTACAGCGTTCCCCGCAACCACAACCAGATCCCCTCTCTCGCGAACACAGCCTCCCACGGCATGATGGGAGTCAACTCCTTCAGCAGCCAGCTAGCAGTCAATGTGTCTGAGTCACAAGGGAATGACCAAGGTATGTGATTTAGGGTATGGCTCCATAACTCAGCGGTTCTCGAAAGTGGGGTCCAGGGACCTGCAGGGGCCCTTGAGGGGATTCCAGGGGGCAGCAGAATGTGATGAGAAATAGTTAAATTTCACTCAATTTGTCATTCATTAAAATAAGAAAATGGATACAGATTTTACTTTTTCTTAACACAAGCTTCGGGCCCATCCCTACCTACAATGCAGGCAGTTAAAGAGTCCAATTAAGTTTATTTCTTATTAAACTAGCATCTGCAGTATGTGATGATATAAAACATTTGATTGCAGCAGTGGACATTTTCCTGGTAAATACTGTACAGAGAGAAAGAAATGAATGGATTTTTGTGTTATTGTGTTATTCAGTGGGCTACAGCCGGAACACCAGCAGCGTGTCCCCCCGGGGCTACATCTCCAGCAGCACCCCGCAGCAGTCGAGCTACAACACCGTCAGCAACAGCATGAATGGCTACGGCAATGCCGGTATGAACCTGGGAGTGCCAAGCTCCCCTGGGTTCCTCAACGGATCCTCTGCCAACTCTCCATATGGAAGTGAGTAGCTTGCCACTATCGCATGCTGTAGTAGCACTAAGCTGCTGCTGATTTAATTCCAGTTCCCACATTCGTTTTCACTTCTATGAATCACTTCTGACAGGGTTATAACATTATTGATGGTGATAATATATTACTATTCATTCACAGGGGCTTGCTTAGTTTTAGTGTTTTGGAGAACACACAAGTAGCTCAGACTAGAAGCAATATTCATTTTTATGTGTATTTCACCATATGCCACCTGTATTTGTTCAACCGGACAAGATGTTGATGGTAGGGGCCTGTGAGTACTGATCATGTATCCCCCCTGGCAGTAATACTATCCCAGCCTTACCTTAACTGCCCTCTCCCTCTCTAGCACTACTCACCGCACGTTCTCACTCTCACCCTCCTTCCCTCCTTCCCTTTCCTTCCCTATCGTCTCTGCAGTTAAACAAAAGAGCGCCTTCGCCCCTGTGGTCCGACCCCAGGCCTCCCCACCCCCCTCCTGCACCAGCGCCAACGGCAACGGACTGCAAGGTGAGCCCCCCTCACCCCCTCATCCCTTCCCTACGGACTACTGGTCAGATACCGCTGCTCAGGCCTCTGTCCGGTTTGGTGAGGGATTAATCATTACAAATATATGCATTTTGACAGGCCAATTTACACCTTTCAGTTCACACTCAGACATCCACTCACATAGAGCATGTCTTTACACACATAAGTACGAGGACTGCAAGTGTCGCCTCTCGTCTGTGCAAATGTGCACACAAACGTATATCCTTGTTGCCCTTTCATACAAATGATCCCCCTCTGATGTCGCAGGAAAAGACCTTGCCAGAATTGTTTTAGTAATTATGTTTATTAGGTTTTGTGCATGTGTCATGACCAACATGATTGCTTTGAAAACAAGCTTAGCCGTAGTGTGTGCCCCAAGATTAATAACACTGGGCTTAATGAAGTGGGAAATTAAAGTTCATCTTGCTACACGTTCATACTTATTAATACATGTTGTGCAGAAATTAATGAGCAATGCCTTGCCATCATCTGCGCTGGCAAACTTAAAAGCATTTCAACCATGACTCCACAAATATACTCAGAGCAATATAATAATATATCATCCCAGCACTTCACTAGTTGCCTAATTGTTAAAACGTGTGAAAATACTGAATATATAAACTCTCTGGGTGAGGTACACTTGCTAATGATATCCTAAGCAGATGGTCTTGGTAAAATAACGGAAGCTACCTTTGATCTTGCCTAATCTCTCTTGGATAATGACGCAGAGGCACGACTTGGGGAATTTGGAATTGTAAGTCTGATACAGTGTACAGTGTCAGAGCATGGAGGATAAAGGGATGAGGGAAGGAAAGAGAGCAATAGAAGGAATCTGAGGAGAGTGTGAGGGGTGTCTCGTACTGTAGCATTGTGGCATTGTGGGAAGTGACCGTGTTGATGCTCTGCCGTCACCACGGCCACGTCTCCTGGGAGTCTGGGCCACTGTTTGCCATTACCCCAACGCCAGGAGAAATATCACACATAGCAAGAGTGGAGTGCTGGGGGCTGAAATGTCAGAGCAGGAGGGAGGTTTTCAAACTCTCCCCCGTTAGGAGGACGTGCAGCAGCAGGCTGGCGGACACGGCAAACACTCACAGGCACATACGCAAACAGGCACATTAAGGCATACATTCACGCACTTGCGTACCATCAGATGGCTGGACACACACACACACACACACACACACACACACACACACACACACGCATGCACATACACACATGCATGCACATACATGCACTAAATTATAATTTTTAATAATATAATATCCATACATGTTTTAGCCAGATAAACTAATGTGCATTCTCTTTCTGTCTTTTTCCCCCAGCCATGTCCGGCCTGGTTGTCCCTCCAATGTAAATGCACTTTCATCATCTCAAGCACCAGTCCACACACTACCACTTCACAGGACACCCCATCAGCACACAGCAAAACGCTGGTGTAATGTATAGTCAATCGCTTGTTCTGTTTTTAAAGATGAAGAAAAAAAAGAAAAAGAAATATTTTTTTTTTCTTTTAAATGACTCGCAATCCTGCAGAAAAAAGGATTTCACAAGGAACAATATTTTTTTCTCTGTGGGATTTTTTTTGTTAATCCCCCCTCCCCCATTTTATCACCCTTGAAGAGGACACAGGATGATGGAAGGGTTTATTTTGTATACCTGTCGGGTTGTGCTTTGGCCTTGGAAATGTCCAATCAACCACACATTCAATACTGGAAGAGACTCTGTGGACTCACCATCTGGTTGTAAAGTAAAAACACTGATGTACAGTACATTTGCCAATGAACTTGTTTGCCTCAGAAATTGTTTTTTTTTCTGTTTCAACTCTCTTTTAATAGATTCACAACAGTTGTGTGTCTTTATAATGTGACTTTTTGTATTTTTATGTGTGAGAAGAATACACAGGGGCCAAGAAAGTTTGAATTTCAACTGGAAAATATATGAGATATATAATGTAGAAAATTGATCATAAAAGTACAACAAATACGAGTAAAAAGGGGAGGGGCTGGGTGGGTAAGGTTGTATCATGTTTCATTCCTGCATTTTAACTTAAATTTTGTAATTTATTGTAGCTAGAAATCATCTTCAAAAGTAAAAAAAAATCCTCTTTGATTCAACAAGCACACTGACGTGTACAAAACACTGCTCTGTTGATGAATATGATGTACTTCCATGTCTAGAGCTTCCTTTTAAGCAAGTGTGTTTTGCCATGTTTTTCAACTTTTTTGCTAGCACTGTATATTAATGCATTCCTAGGCTACTGTGAAGTCTGTTTCTTGTTGATGAGGAGCAGTCTCCCCCTTCTAGCTCCAACTCCCTTATGTGTTTTATATGTGGTTAAAAATTGTAGACTATTGTGATATTGCCAAACTTGTGCTAAATATTTATACATCTGTCTTTTTCATGTTCTTTTAGATCGACAAAAAACATTTAAAAAACAAAATTAAAATCCATTGAGAATGTAGGAGTATAGTAGTTCATTGTCATATTTCTGTTCAAACACACACTTGCGCTCACTGAGGGAAATTTTGTAACATATCAACTATAAATAATGTATTTATCTCTGAAATTTTGTATATTGCTTTTCATTATGTATGTATTAATCGTCATGCCCTTAATATAGTGATGCAGCACAGATAATTCAGCCAAGAACTGTTGCCTTCATTTGTTTTCTTTTTGTATTTGATGAAATGCAATGTGCATATATTTCATGTGTATCCTCAAAAATTTGTGTTACTCCGTCAAGACTCTCTGTCCATTTTTTAAAGGGGAAGTCAAACTTCATTGTTTATTTTTATATTGATTTTAAATTATCTATACAGACCATTTTGGAGAAAACTTTGTTGGTTGTATTGTCAAATAAATTGTTTGTGACCCATATGATAGTTGTTAAGATCCAATAGAGACTAATGTGCATGAGGGACAACCTTGGAGATAAAAAACACTCCATTTGTGGTTGTATTTTTTTCTGTTTTGTAGAATGTATAGAAGTCATTTTTACTCACCACTTATGACTCTGCCACATAGCTTACATGTGTTTACAGGGAAGAAAATTTAAAAATGTCAACATTTGGAATGGAAACAGAAATGTTTTATTAAAATTTTCAGTAAAAACACAATAGCTCCTCAACTGTGGACTTCTTCAGTTTTAAGTACAGTTTGGCTGGCAGACAAACTGACAATCAGAAGAAAGAAAAAAAAGACAGTTGAAACTTCTGAGGACAAACCTGTGATACACGTCTGTAAGTTGTAGTGTTTAGACTTTGCCATAGAGATACTTGTTTGAAACCTGTGGAAAAGTGTAACAACTATAAAAATGAAAACTGCTCTTTACTCATATTCTTTCAGCAAAGCACTCTGACATTGTGACATATTCCTACTGGTCTTTGTATCAGCATATCCTGCATCTGTGGTGCTTCAAAGGTTCATTGTAGTCATTCATAAACAGTGCAAGCTTTTTATTCAAAGCACCCCAAATGGGGCTCATTCAAATCCCTCATTTCATTGCATTAAGCCACCTAGTTAATAAAGAATCAATACATTGAAAGAGCAAGGTTATCCTTTGTCTATAAGGGCTGGTATCGTTTTGAACCTCTTATAGTTTGAGTGCTGAAGGGGGGGTGGTGGGGGGCACTGTGAAATCTATACTCATCAAGTGGGTCAAACAGAAGGATAGAAGTGTTTGAGGGAAGAGTAGTGGTTCTCCTTAAAAACAACTGAGCATCTTATCTGGCACCCGGAGTGGTCATGGAGAGCAGGTCACAAAATGTCAATTTCTCATCAAGGCAACATTGTCCAGGGCCACCTCTCCCTTTAATGCACAATTAAACAGAGGCAACCTGAGTGGCAATCAGCATATCACAGCTTATTATGTCAGCCGCGATGCGTGGACCTCGCAGCATGGGCAGATAGTCCAGGAGCTGCTGATAGTGCAAAGGACAGATAGACTCAAAAGGAGTGATTTAATTTTCAGCTGTGATCACTTCGTGCTTCAAATCATTCCCTCAATAATCCAATGTGTCCGATAACAATAGCCACACATCTGCTTCCTGGCGCTGCATTATCTGTTTTGATACACATACACAAGTTTGGATGTTTCGCTTTGCTGTCTGCTGTCTCTATTATTCCATGACAACATTTTGCTTAAGCAGGAACGTGCACAAACTATATGTTTATTTTGTCTTAACTGCTCTTTAAATGAAACAAAAGGGAACTGCCAGAAACAACAGCCAACTGAGCAAAAAAATATATAAAAGAAAGAAAGAAAGAAAAAAAAAAGAAAAAAATTGTGAGGGTAAAAGTACAATCAAAAAATGACAAGTTTGCTCAGATGTTGCAGATTTTAAGTGCTCTGAAGCCTGGCAGGCAGGCTAGAGGTACAGTATATTGTCTCAGCAGGTTTCTCTGTACCCAACGACCAGCCTCTCGCTCTGCCACACCACTCAATCATTGTGAGAGCCTCTTTATTGGAGAACTCTAATGGCCACCCTCCACCATGATCTTAATGTGTGCATTAAATATTTATAAATCCTGGGTCAATAATGCCCCATAACCAGAGCCTGACAGACCCCCACCCATACCATGCGGCTGCCTCTCTCTCAAACACAGGCAAAGGTCATGGGGTCATGCAATCAAAAGAGAGCGAGGCTCGCCACATCCATATGTTGCCACTCTTATCAAGACTTTCCTCAGTACTGGTTATCTGTCAAAGGAAAGAAATATTGAAAGCAATATCGATCTTAACTAGCCTTGTGTTGCCGAGGGCCACGCTTCAAACATCTGCTTGTGAATTGTTATATTTCAAAAAAAAAAAGAAAAGAAAGGAAAAAAAACCTCCTCTCAATAATATAAGCCTGAGCGGTAATATTGACCATCTCTGTCTGATGCCTGAGCATGACTAATAACCCTGTTATTAACAAGCATCAGCGGAGATTTTTAAGAGTTTGATGCGTGAAAAATATTTCTTCATTAGTGCTAGTGGGTTAATTGTGCTGCTTGGCATCTCCATGGTCTGCGTTCTACATGACCATATCCAAGCTTCACTCCTGTGCTGTTCAGGTGAAAGATTGTGCTCCGGTGATAGCGCACACAAAAGATCGGCTGGACAATGAGCCAGTCAATGGAGAGCTTCAGTTGAAAGAGCCACAATGGCCGTGCATGCTGGGAATTGGGCTGGATGATATAAAGGAATGAAACCTTCATTGAGGCCATGGAGGACACGCATTCAGAAAAGAGGTTTTGTTTGCTCTTTATCAATCTGCCGTTTCCCATGAGAAAAAACAATTCAAACTGACCTTAAAAAGAGAATATTACCTTACGCATCCACTCCCTATGTAACTCTTATTGAGGGACTTATACGTTAATTTTTAAATGATGTTGATGTGGCCATATCAAGACAGGGCAGGCGGTAAAACGAAAGGTGGACAATAGTTTTATCTTCTCTACTCCATGGGCAGTGCTGAGAAGTACTTTTTAAGGATTTGCTCTTGGACTGACAGGATTTGTGTAACCGCTGAGTGATGTGTTTTGTGTGGGGGGAAAAGCAGTCGACAACACTCGTGAAGTTGAGAGTTTATACACGAGTGGGATACGACTGCTCTGACTCATAAAAACTGCACAAGTCACAAGTCATAACTTTGAGATGACAATGAATCAAAAACAGGGAGTCTGACCTTNTGGGATTCAGCTTTGCAGGGAAAACTCTAGATCCTTGCAAAGATTTCCACTTCACTCACTGCAGTCAAGAAGGATGAGCAAAGTATCCCAGTGCTTCAAAATGCATTAAACTTGTATTTGGGTGTCATTTGATACTTCATCAATGTTTCAGTGTATTTCAAACCCACAAATGCAGGATTTACTCCTGGTAGAAATATAGTATTCACCATATTTTCCTTCTATGAACTTCACTTAGTCCAAAAATTACATTGTAAGAATTGCCTGGTCAGGGAGTGTTAGGCTACAGTGATAAAATAATATCACTTGAACTGTATTTTCTGCCACAGTCTCCACCACATAGAGCTCCTTTCATAGTACCCCTCTGTAGTGCTTTGTCCAGTAGTTCTGGATATGATATCATCTATTAATAATGTATTGGCAATGGATTACATAAAAAGGGAGCAGAAATAACATCCAATATTCATGCCCCCTGAGCTTGACTGTGTCCAATCCGTTTGGCCCATAAAACCTTAGCCCCATTTCCATATCCGCTGTGGGTCACGACAGGTCTGCCGCACAAAGGCTCACAGAGCAGCTTAACTCAGGAAAAGGGCAGTAAAAATCGGGTGGATTTCTGAACCCTTATGAAACAGCCCCCTTTGGAAAAAAAGTGGAAAAAGCCCTTTTCCGATTTCAGCGCCTGTGAAAAACCTGGTACTGTATTTCCCTCTTTAATTGTGCCACTTGAGAAATTGACGTGCCTCTGAAACATGGCATGAATCTCACAGTTATTGCAGTCCCCTTGGCAGGGAATGTTGATACAACATCTGCATGCTATAGAAAGTAATGGAAGTAGCAGAGGTGGCAGCTGCAACTCTACAGGAAGTGTGCCATTTTCAGGCAGTGCTGCTGTGAGAACCACTAACTGCCAGCCTGGTCTTGCAGGCAGCTCTGATTGCCAGGACACTATGACAAACACGCAGGGGCTGGGAGTGTTGCATCCTGGGGGATGACAGCTTCTGTTTGATTGTCAATAAGGCTCATTAGCAGAAAAAATGGAGAATGCGAAAAGAGATTAAATGGCTTGAGACAGGGTCCCCCTCATGTTCCATTACAGAGGATTTATCAGAGCTTTTATTTAATCAATTCCACAAAAATCACCTATTGCCTCCACCCAAAAGGTAAAGTTGCAGAAAAATTTAGATTTAAAAAACTGTATACATTCCTGAAATGGTAATGAACTACATGCTCTTCCACTGAATGCTAATCAAGTCCTTTAAACATCATCCATACCCAACATAAACCTCTCTCCTTCTGCTCTGAGCTACTCTCATCTTAAGAACAGTGGCGGATGTTTCCCTCCATCTTAGGGAGGAACGGCCAACAAAGCAGCGTGTAAGGGCCTTTCCCTGAAGAGTCCTTGTCACGCCGCGCCAAACCTCTGTGATTATCGTTGTTTTTGCAGAGAGTGTCCATGCCTGCCAATACCGCTGTTCCATAAATGAATTTGGCCCCTCGTCAACGAATTACCTAACACGCAGAACTGTGTATGTGTCACATCCAATTCCAACTCACCGGCTTTGGTGGTGTGTGTCAGCTGGAGGACTTAATCATCAATCGTCAATCATAATAAGCGAAGCACATTGATAGGGCTTCATTTTTTTTTTTCTTCTTTTTCTCCTGCACAGTTAAATAAAGTATAAAGGGAGAAGTTAAAACTGACCTTGTTAAATTGGGACCACAATTTATATTCCTAATTTAGTGTATAGATTAATTAGTCTTGGCAAGTGTGTGTATCATTTTCCATGTGGTGGAGCTTAGGAGCTATATCCACTTGATCAAATCATAGCTTTCATAAGGAAATCTCTGGAATGATATCTTTAAGTTTAATCTTTAACCACCATGATGTTTTTTTTTGCTCAGAATGGGCTTTGCATATTTTTAACTACACACTTTTAATTAATGCTTAATTGGACAATTTATAGAGAGGACTTTTCCAACATTAGTCGCTAATCAATAGCCTCCATCTCACATCATACAAAATTAATCACTATGACCTGTTATCAGGCCTTAATGCAAACACACACACACACACACACACACACACACACACACACCTAACATGCTAACCGGCAAAGCATGTATTTTGCACAAGGCTGAGGAATCTGGCTCATATTTTCCCTCTCCCTGATCCAATCCACTCCTCTCCCCCGTCATATAGATCGGAGTCTGCGGGGGCCAGAGGCGCTGACAGAGCCCAGATGCTCCCAGTCTGTCTGGGGGACTGGGGAGACTGGTGCCATGGGGTCCTGGAGCCTGTGAAGTGCCGCCCCTCCGTCAACATGACCAAGGCTAGACCTGCACTTTCTCCAGGCTGAGACACTCTCCTTACCACACTGACAACCGCGCTGTATAGTCACAGATTGATACTTGCAGGGATACACACTCAAAGGCACGTAATGTATGGCCGCTCATCAGCCGTTCCTAATTAGAGACCCCCAGTCCTACACTCGAGTTCATAAGGTTACAATGACACACTGATACAGGGTTACTAACACACACACACACAGGCATGCTGATACTTCTCAGGGTTTCTTTTACTTTCCCATTTAATCCTGCTCTATCTCACCACCACTGTCCTAAACTTGCTTGTGTGGAGGGGGGTTCTCTTTGTTCTAAAGAAACAACAACCAAAAAAAAAGGCTCAATACGAATCCTTCATCCTCCCGCTTTCCCCTCTCAAAACACAAAGATCATTACACGAGCATCAAAGTATGCCATGTTTCAAATGATATTTCTCTTTGTAGTTGTGGCGTAGCGTGGAGTGTGTTGGTATTAGATGCTGCTGTGGCAGCTGTCGTGGCTGGCTGCGCGGTGCCTCGGTGTCAGGGCCTCTGAGGCCAGGCTGTCCCGGCAGACAGACAGAGGGGGAGGAAACCTGATAGTGCAGCCAAGCCCCAGTCTAATGTCTGTCTATCCAGCTATCTATCCCTGTGTCTATCTGTCTGACTGACTGTTGGACACTGCCTATCTGCATGGTGGACACTCCTCTGACTTCCCAGCAGTAGTGCACTGCTTACAGCTGAGTTAATATGTTCCAAAAAAGTTTCACTCTTGCATTTTTTTAAGTGCACAAACTTCTAAAGAATAAAAGCAGCTATTTATGAATCACTGTAGCTGTAGGATTAACTTCTGCAGGGTCCTCAATAAACTTGCGACTTCTACCAAGGGGTGCAAGTTGTGATAACATTAGAGTTATGAGCCGACATGTACGAGGAGCAAGAGATGGAAGCATAGAGTGTGTTTGTATTTGATGTGGGAGAAAATTGTTCTATAATGAGGGGTGCCAGGATATGAGATGGGAAGTAGGGAGTTGGAGACAGGATATAAGTTATGAGAAGGAAACTAGTATTAGCAAATGCAGAGGTTGTTGTTGTGCCTGTTTAAGCTAAAATGTATCTTACCACTATCAGTAATGATTAATACAACCTGGCCAGGTCAGAACCTTGGACTGATGTTACGAGTGCCACCAACTGTATTCTTTCTGGGGCTCAAATGAGTGTGTATCGTATGTGAGAGTGTGTGTGTGTGAGGGGGTTAATAAATGTTGAATCAAACGCCGCACGAGACACTCACACTCCTTAAGGGTTGCCCATTAGCGGTGTGTGGGTGCATGGGGAGTTTATCAGTGTCTGGGTGATTTATGAAGTCAGACTCAATATCATCCACTTCACCCACACACATATGGACATACACATGTGCACACACAAACACACATTGGCCACATGCTCACACACACACACGCATGCAAGAACATGCATTTGTGTACTCTTCCTCTCTCTGAAATGGAGGCAGATATGAGGCCAAAATTAAAGGTTTCACAGAGATTAACAGTGCGGATGATGAGATCGTCTCAGCCCCTTTTAATCTATTTCCTTTTTATCTCAGAGCAGCATGATACAGAAATAGTGCACATGGTGAACATACAATCACAAAATAATACAGACATAACAATGCTGCTGCTACTAAAAGAGCTAAATAATAACATATCATGAAATGCAAAAAAAAAAACTAGAGAACAAAAGGTGTGAATTATTTTAAAGGGTTTCCTTGGGTATCTAAGCAATTACACAACCAATTACTGGCAACATGTCTGAATCTTTGATGCTGGACTCGCTTTTCAACTTCAACTGAGCAACTCTACATACATCAGTATCAGTATCTGAGTGCTAAATTCATAGCATTCCATAGAATTTACTTAGCTACAAGCAAAAAAGGAGGGTGCTTACAGTGCACTTCACAGTGCGCCTGGCTTAAATGGGACCCCTTGTGGCTGTGTCACAGCTCCCTTCGTTAGGGGGCTGACTGTAGCCTGTAGTCACCACAGGCATCATTAGCCTTCTGTGAAACCACAGACTGAGTCTCATTCTTCATCTGCCTGTCTGTTGCCTCAACATCTATGCTGCGAAGGCGCTCCAATGGCAGAGTAAGTGAGTCCAGTAGCACGGCAAGACAGCCGCACAGAGCTGATCGGATAAGAAATTCAAAAATACAGCAAAGTTCAAATGTATGCAGTGAGTAGGCCACTTGAATTGGCTCTGTAAAGGTTAGAGCTGAGGTTATTTTTGGAGGGTGGATTATTAGGCTACCTGGGCTGAACAGAGGAGGAATAACAATGGGAAAGTAAGGGTCACTCTGGAACTGCACTAGACAGTCAGGGGAATCAAGAATTTAGTAAAATAAAAACCTAAACTGTCAATGTTACAACAAATCATTTTAAGGGAATGTACAAAGAGGAAATACAGGACATATTCAATTAAAACAACAGATGTTTTCTTAACACATGCAGTTACTGTTGCCCTGTTTTTCTAAAACAAAAAAATTCATCCCAACAGCATTAAATGCAGTTATGATTAAAACAAATTAAAATATAAACATTTAAGTAACAGATTAAATGTGCAGGATGAATTCAAGGTTGAAATGTTGATTTCAGTTTCCCGTTCTGTACTGCCCTCTAATGGAAAACACTACTCAGAAATAAAAGGAGCTCTGACATACAGTGCTGCAGAGAAGACACACAGTATAATTAATTATGAGCTGAACTGAGTGAACGCTACATGAAATCAATTTCTAAATTACATACAGTTAAATGATGAAAAGCTGTGTTTGACATTTTAAGATGTATTTATTTAAACATGTCTATTGTAACAAAAGTGCAGTATATAATGCATAAGACACCTCCACTCTAGGTGGATTGTAAGGCGAGAGCAAACAATGAGATCTAAATGAAGACAAAACAAATGCCTCACTACAAAGCTTTGTAGCAGTAAAATTCAGAGCCTTTATCACTGGATGTTGAACAAAGCATTCACTTGGCAGGAAATTAAAAAACCAACGAGAGGTACAAAGACTAATTCTGCTTAGGAAAAAACAACAACAACAACAACAACAATGCAAGAGACATATTTTTAAGGGAATAATAATTCTTTAGAAAAACCATTCCAGCACTATCTGGCAAACGCAACAGAGACCCACGGGAGCATATGTTTGTAATTCCTACTGTTCTCTGTTTAAGTTATTTTTGTACATTCTAATTCTGCAACAACTCTGTATCACATTAACTATGCAGCATCTCTATTCTTAGATTTAAAAACTGAGTATAAACTGAATATTTACAAGTAGCTGCAGTTGTTTCACAGTGTGTGCCAAACACGCTAAACTTTATGGCCCTGTTTTGATTTTTTTTTTAATTCTGTGTGTGTGTATTTGTGTGTGTGTGTACTGAATGAAGGACAGTTGGGCTCTACCATGCCTTAGCCTTCCCCTCCTGGCCTCTCATGGGTGAGAAGCCATTGTTTGAGATGGTCGCCCTTGCCGCTCATGTACGGCCCACTCTGTCCACTGCTAGAAATGACTCTGTGACAGGGGATGAGGAGAGGAATCTGGCAGAGAGACAGAGAGAGAGAGGAATTCAATTTTGAGACAAAAAAACATGCAAGTTTTGCAAAATATTATGCAAACACATTTCCACACATAGAGGTACTTTAAAATAGTTATATTTACATTCAATGATCCATATATTTTCCATTTCATAAATTCAGTAAGGAGAGCACAAGTTTTAAACTTGAAGAATGATAACTCCATGAAGGATCAATACTGTTGCCACAAAACTATAATGTGCTCATAGAAAACAAATAATTGAATAAAAACAGAAATACAGATAGAGGCTTTAAAAATCCACTGCCTTCTTACTCTCAAGTTGACATTTATTGTCATGGCAACACAAGTTTGAAGTCTTGATAATAGATATGTATTATGTATGAAAGAATCTCTGATTTACCACATAAACGGTGTGACTTAAAAGTAACCAACGTGCAGAAAATATGAATCTGCACTTTTTTCTCCTTGTTGCTTTATGTTCATGCACTGCATGAAAACAAAGTGCCACACCAGAAGTGTCTGGTTTGATCCTGCACAAATCCACATTCAGGGTGATGGTTCAGTCTTTGGGTATAAATGTTTTTTACTCTTTAATAGTGTAAAGCAAAGAAGCAATCAAAAATTAATGGGCAAAAACACCAGCAGGATGAATATTCAATCGAGAGGGTGTCAACATTAAGATCTGATAACCCTGTGATCATTAAAAAGAGGAAGTCGGTGGAGCGTTTACTCTTGTTGCAGACGACTGCCAGGGGGGTCCCGAGTTCTTTGTAAACTAAATGGCTGGAGAAAGATTAAACAAGCAAGCCTAAAACACTTCGATCATTGTGAATTCAGAACAAGGAGAGTGGCAATGGTTGGAGTGAATCAAAGCAATTATTTCTTTTAAAATATTCTTAATGTTGCCCTCATTTCGTTCTAGTTATACCAAAAACATCACAAACGCTGCTACATTGTGACTCTATTTTTTGAGTTTAAATGTAATATCCTGACTTGATGGCTGTTCTGCAAGCTTTTCATATAAAACTTGGACATGCAGTGTGTTTCAGTTCAAATCCATCATTAAACCCGCTCCCATATCAACAGCAATAAAACTTTCCGAGCCCCAGATTAACCTTGCAGACAGAGAAATACTGCTCGAGTATTCAGATCAATACTGTTCCCCGGGTTTGGAGGGAGAGCAGGGTACCCTCAAGGCCTTCGGATCTGCCTCTTCACTTGGGGAGGAGGGTGGGGGTGTGTGTGGGGGGGGGCATTACACCAGGCTTATCAATACTCAAATCCTGGTGAAGAAGAAGTGCCACAGAGAGGCGAGGATCGATTGAGCACACTGAGCTTTTCACAGCTGAAGCCCGAGTGGAGCAGTGCAACTGACAAGTAATTGACACTGACAATCTGACTCTGGATCTGTATCAGGAGCTGAGGGCTCAGGCTCCCAGCCTCCCTGACGAAAGGAGGGAAATGTCTGTAAAACATGAGACTGAGAAGTATTATGCAGCCATCCAGAAGCAATGCCATTGGCTAATGCAATATTAAAAGTGTATAGAGAAACCACTTCATAGCACTAAAAATACTAAAAGGTTTTTTAAAAATAATTTATTTGCAGTTATTCTATTACAAATCATTTTCCTTTCTTACTTACTTAAAAAAATATTTGGAAGAAAAACACACTGCTGAGATGAGGATGTACACAAGTCATTTCACATCACATATTGTATGAGGGAAACCATCTCACTGGTTACATTATAGTAGAAGTGTTCTCTGCCTCACAGAGCACACCGGTGGTGCCCACAGCACTACATGGGCAGAGCTAAACGGGCTTTGATCAAAGGGTTTGATCAAAAGAAGACACACCACTTGCCCTCTAGCCCTTCATTTTGTACACAGTGGATTCATGGGCAAAATGATGCAGACCAGGTTTCGTACAAGAATGGGAGATTTGCAGTGAACATCTACAGTAAAGACTTGCGAAAACAGGAACAAAAGGTGTGGGCTTAAAATCGTGCTGTAGGTAGACTTTTACTTCTCAGCCGTTATCCAAGGGAGGCGTTTATTTTGCCATTGCACATATTCGAACACACCTACGGTTAAGATTACATATCCTCCATCAAAGAAGACTTGTTAAAAAATATGTTATTGGAAAGCTCTACTCCAAAACTACTTTTCTGTAGGTAGTGTATTTTAAAGGAATAAAAATAAAGCAGATGGGCTAAAATAATTTTATATTCAATCACTATTTATGTATTTCATATGTTCAAGTGGCTATTTCATCATACACATGTAAATATACCCACAGTATAGATTACATATAACATATAGTTATTAATTTGTTCCTGTACTTTTTATTTATTCATTCACCATTTAATATTTTTTCTAACTTTTTTTTAAAGCAAAATACAATTGGAGTATTAACTATTTTACTTTAAATCTAGTGCAACTTGTATAGAGGTTTCACATAATCCTAAATACATTTTATTACAACCAAAACAAACTACATTTTCATTATCAATAAATCTGCTGATTATTGATGATTATTTTCTTGATTAATCAATGAAACATTTGTAAATAATGACAAATGTCATCTATTTGATGTTTCCAAATGTTTCCAGTGTTTAACCAATCAAAAAAAGATTTGACAAGTTTAAAACATATTTAACAGATTAATCATTTATTTAAAAAATATTCTGTTGATATTATAAATTAATTAATTATTAACGGTCTATATTCAGTTGTATAAGTAACATGATGTCTCCAGCACTAATAGACAAATTGATTATTTCTTATAAAATTACAAACTAACCTTTGACTGTAGATGGCTTTACTGTTTGTCCATACAAAAGTTATTAAAGCAAAATAACTACATTTCTTTAAAAAAAAAAAAAAAAAAAAAAAAAGCTCACATTCCTTAATTGATTAAATAAAGTATAAAGTCAGTCAGAGAGAAGCCTGTCAATCAGTGTCAACCACACTCACTGGGTTCCTCCTCATTGCCCCTCCCACTGCTCGTGCCGCTTTGGGGTTTCCCGCCATCTCAGCAAGGCATTTGTAAGAGACCGTCTGTCCAAACTTCACTTCTCTCAGAAGTACTTGCAGCACATGGCTGGTGAATGTATCTGTGCCACAAAGCAGAGGACAGAGGGAAAGAAATCAAACTCAAATAGCTGACTGAAAAGCTGATGACAAGAAAACAACCATTTGGTACAACACTTTGAAATAAAAATAAACTGTTTTGAATTAAAATCCACATAATAATATGTTTTTAATATTGTCTAATCACATGTTTGAGGTCAGATTCTCCATCAGATGTACTCTGTGTGACTTCTCCTTTTTTCTTCACAATACTCATTAAACAACTAAATACATAGAAGTCCCTCAATTTGACCTTAGAACTAGTAATAACATGCTACAGTAGCTGATGTGAGAAAATTATTTCTATGGCAGAAAAATCTAGGTTATGCTTTGAAAGGTCACAGCTAAAATTAAAAAAGTTCGCTCCTTCATTTAAAAGGATTAAGAGAGGCCAAAAAGACTGCAAATCTGCTCCAGATTTTTAATAATAATAATTTGAATGTTGCACACCATTTGTGGCAGTGGAATGACTTTGAGGTTAATCAGACCAATTTGTCCTTTTAATTGCTTTCTATTCAGAGTAGATTCATTATATCATCTTCACTTAAATGGCGGAATTCTTCAAATCATCCGCAGCTTAACCAACCACATTAACGGCTTTGATTTCATTAACACTTTAGCAGTAGCATTATCTTTTTTTCTGGATTACCAGGCAGTGACTGAGAGGCATGTTTGTCTAGCTCTGATTGAGAAAGAAAAAAGGGAAAAAAAAAGTATTTGAAGCATCTCGCAACCTTAAGACACTGATGCACTGAGCTTGTGTAGCAAGTGAACAACACTCTGCACGGAGAACAAGATGAGGAACAATAGTCTCGTTATCAAGAGGGGGTGAAATTCTTCTAGTATATACATGTACTCAGTCATGAAAATTCAATTAGTGATCTCCCATTCTCTCTCATTTATATGGTCTAAGAGAGCACATGACAAGTGATCTATGTGAAATCCCTCTAAATTGGCATTGTGTGAAAACATGTCACACCCCTGTCTCTCTTCTACAGAGTGAACATCCTTTACTCCCCAGGCTCCCTCACTACCTTATAGTCACTCTCCGCTACACAAAGCCAAGCGAACAAGGCAATTTGCCTAAACTGGGGGGAATAAGTGTAAAACCTAAAGGGGATACATTTGATTGATGCATACCCATGTGAGTTCTTTGTCTTGAACAAGGCCCGTAGGTACTGTTTAATAATTTTTCAGGTAATAATCACGCTGTCAACGAGATGACGGGCTCTTACGCAGACAGACTTAATGTTATGAGGAAATAAGATACACCCCGAAAATTTCTTTTATGCATTATTCCCCCTCACAATGCTCAGATTTGGCCACATGATGTGTGTAGTACATATTGATATCGTTTTGTCACTGGTGGGTAGATGACAACTCGCCCAGACAATAGCTATGACAACTCTCTATTGATGCAAAGGTTATTGACAAACAACCAAAGTCAGTGTCACACCAGCACATTCTGAACACTTTTGCCTAAAAGCAGCCGGAGCAACAAGCTTTGGTGCTGTTTACACCTTTTACAAATCCCGAGCAGCTGATTCTCCTGGAGGACTGCACATCTCCAACAGTTCTGGACAAAAACAAGTGTCTGTGCTTTTATCTGCCCGTACAGAGGTTAAAGAACTTTGCCCTCATCAGCGTTAGTGACAGAGACTTCATGCAGGTCAGTCAAGGTGACCAGCAATGATTTGGAGAGCAGTCCCCTAGCCCCATACTTCATGAAGAGCCTAATATGGTGTGTCTGAGGTCAGGACCCTCTTTAGATCGGGGTGCTGTGATGTCAATTGTTTAAATAAAAGTTGAGAGGAACCACTTACATGTTTACAGACATCCCATAATTATGTCACAGGTCATTACCTACCATGAGGCCAGGTGCCGCTGCAGTGGCCCGCTGCAGTGGCAGAGACAGATTGACGCAGAGTAAAATCGAACAGATCTAGTGATTATGAAGATATTGACATATATGATTGATTTGCTCATTATTTTGTATATGAAAGCAATTTGGAAAAAAAGAGAAAATAATAAAGTGAATTCCATCAACCCTGCTAGTGATAGATTTTGAGAGATGACTTCCAGCTGACAGTCACCTTATACATGGTTGTGAGAATAAAAAGACAATAGTGGAAATGCAGCTACCTCATTATCCTTTGTGTCTAATGGGAGGGAAGACTTTGACTCCCAGTCAAAGTGTCTCTTGAGTCTTGAGGGATCCATACTTTTGAAGGCTGACGGGGTGCTGATGATTCTCTGATTATTCGATATTCTGAAAACGTTCATTTCCCTAATTCCTCTCCACATCACAGGGGCGAGTCCTGGTGAGTGTCTCATCTCGCCCTGCGCTGTGCACAGGGGGAGGTTCAGGCTCCTGCAGGAACACAGCCATTTGGGCTTTGAAGAGCGCCCTTCCCCCCTTAGCCTGGCCCCCTCCCCGCACATTCCCTGTGCCGCTTACCGAGACTAAGATCCTCTCGTCTGTTACATATGGATGTATAATTAATGAGATAAGAATATGCATCGTTTTAAGAACTCACGATGGTGTCTGTGTTTTTCTGAGGGGGCGAATATGAGTGCACACGCACACAAACATACAAATGCTCGCTAAGCACGACACATGCACGCACTCGCCATTCCTCTGCCTCTGACGACCAAACATGTGTGATGTAGCGCGTGACAATCAGTCAGACAGTATAGAAAACTGCACCACAGATCTCCTTTCATGTCACCTCTGTTGCTCAGGTATATCGTGACAGCTAATATGAAAAGTGGCTTGTTTTGTCAGAAATGTGTAAATAAACATGGCAACACTTCAAGTGAAGGTCACAACTCAATATTACATGACAAGTGCTCCGAGAGCGCTGTCGCATTCAGGTTCTCCCACAAGATAACTGAGCAAACAAAAGTTGGTTGTCACAGATTGTAATGACCTGATTAAACTAGTATTTTTCCCAGGAAGGCTGCTGCTGCATGACTAGGCCGAGTAGGAATTTGTATAGCAGTAAAGTAAAATCCAATGCTTAATATTTGTGAATAAACAACCAAAAAAAATATTATTCTCCTCCCTCAAAAGACAAATACTCTTGATGCTAACATTTAACATTTTTATACAGGCATGGCCTATGGTTCTGACTACTGAGAGCAATCCAACCCTAAACCCTGTATTTACTGAGCCCCAAAACAACAGGCGAGG
Source organism: Rastrelliger brachysoma (assembly GCA_024605115.1). Classification (NCBI taxonomy): domain Eukaryota; kingdom Metazoa; phylum Chordata; class Actinopteri; order Scombriformes; family Scombridae; genus Rastrelliger; species Rastrelliger brachysoma. The sequence goes on from JANJYP010144735.1 coordinate 27,538, forward strand.
GAGAGAGATGCAACACAGCACAATCACCTATTCAGATCAGGTACTAATGAAGAATTCCATCTATCCTGAAATTTAATTAAAACCCCAAAGACTTCAGATGAGATGCGATTTGAAAGAGCCTGGGGCTGGTACACAAGCACTTGGTGGCGAAGGGAATCACACTGAAAGTTGATTTCGTAATCGGTCCTGATGTATTTCTGCATTGCCTTTGCGGGAGCGTGGGACTCATAGCTGTATACAGGGTCTCAATGGAGTACCTGCTCATTGAAAATGCCATCACTCAAGCACTGCAGATCTGCATGAAATTAGAGAGCAACTAAGGCCTGATTGCAGGGGAAGAGAAGCACAATTGTTAAATGCATATATTAAAGCTATTTTTTTCTGTGTAGGTGTGCTTCTGCCTCTAAATGAGCGCTTCTGAAAATCTTTAAGTTTAAATGCATTGAACGTCTCGGTGTGACAAAGAAATAGCCTGTAATTGTTGTGAAAACAGCACCGGCGCGATAAGTTCAAAAGTGAGTTGTCAGGCGGCTGTATTGTTTGTTTCCTCGAAACAAAAACACCAGGGATAATTAATTCCTCATTTTTTTCCTCAGTGCTCTCCATCATTCACTCCGGAGTCACAACTACCAGTTGAAAGGACACTAATTGTCCATTTTTGGGGTGCTTTCATTTTACTCGCCCTAGGTGACTGGTCAAGCCAACAATAAGCTCATTCAAACTTTACCACCATTCACATGTTCTCATTAAAAAAAAGCTTCCTGTCTGAAAATGTCAAGAGTGGAATTTGATCAGTTTCAAAGAATGTGCCAAGAATCATGGAAAAGCTTGCCAAGACTAACACGCGTGGTAAGAGCTGCCACAGATTACTGAACCAAGTTACAGCTCTGTGTTCTGTTCTCTCTCCTTCGCTCACCCACTCGCTCACTTCTCCCCTGCTCTCGCTCTCCCGGCCTCACTCTCTCTCTCTCTCAGCCATAAAATACTTCATTATAACACAGTGAGCCAGTGAGTGTAAGTGATGTAACTGACAATTAAGAGTGAAAGCCTGATCCCAGTCATGGCTCTGCAAATATTTATCCATGACAGACCTCCTTGCAGGGCGGGGTGGTGAAAGGCAGGGAGCGGGAGACTCCCAGTGGTCTGCGGCTCACTGAAGTACGCCTGGAGCCATTCAACGCAGCGCTGCAACTCGGGGCTCGTTTCTGCTGGGCTATCGTTGACCACACAGCTCAGGGGGGCCTCGTTGCTCCTGTGAGGGATATAAGGCAGGATGGGGAGGTGAGGTGGGGATCAGAGGAGCAATCATAATACCGAATTCTTGGTTGAGCAGTGCTAAAATATGTCACAAGAGTGTAATAACATGCCACGAGTGACACAGATGCAAGATGACATAATTTGCTGAGTGAAACTTAAGTTGTTAATCAAGATGTGTTTAAAATCCAAAGTTCAGCATAGCTCCTGTCACATGGCTGTGACAAATATCAGACGTGTGAAAGATAGAAAGAAGTTCAAGAAAATATAGAGACAGTAATCCAGACATGAGTTAAGAGTACAAATGTATTTATATGAAGTGCAGCATGATAGAGTATGAAAGAAAACATTGTCGGGTCATAAGGAGCAGCACTAACAGTCTATTTCAAACAACTTTAAGGAAGCAAAACCAGTTTCTGAGAAAAAAAAAGAGTTTTCAAAAGTCTTGCAGTTGTTACAGAAAAAAAAAAGTTAAGAGCGTAGCGTTAACAACAGTTTCAACTCTGCTTTGGTCTAGTTTATAGTTCATGACAAGAATAAATGGATTTTTTGGCCAGAGCGATGCTGGCCAGCAAAGCACTACACTTGGACGTGCATCTTAGCATGAGTAGATGCTTGGAGGAATTTGCCGATGGTTGAGTTGGCATCACTTAACAGCTGAATTTCTCTCCGCTGCTGACCACCCCCCAGGTCAATGCAAGCAGACTGACCCATATTTGACACTTAAAGACCCTACTGGGAAGGTCTTCTCTTAGCATGTGCATTACTGCAAAGTGGACTTCAAGCTGTGTTGTGGATCTAAAGAAGGCCGCCAATTCCATTAACTGGTGTACAGGACTTATAAATAAATAATATCACCATTTAAGTGCCCCCTTTCCAAAATTGGCTTATCCTGTATGGTATTAATAATAGACATTTACTTTGTTAAACACACAGACCGTCTCTCTCCTCCCTGCCGTAACAACACGGCCCTAAAGTGTTTTTACACTTCTGCAGGTCACAGTTTGAGGAACGTTTTATATTGGACATGTGAAGCTGAGGTTTACTGGAGTGTTATGACTGAGCAGGTCAGTTTTCAGAGAACCACTCTGTGTGCTAGTTTGTGGCTGTGTGATGAAAATCTCTTGGGGCCGTTTAACAGTGGGTGTAAATACAGTAAAAGGTGTAAATACTCTCATTTCTAAATAAACCACACAGCAGTTTATAGTTGAGTGGTGAAAACTCAGAAACCCACCAGTGGGTCCTGTGCTGAGTCCCGCTCAAACAATGGCCATGGCTCATGGCAATCTCTGTCGGCATGGGTGAGTGCCCAGCCAGCCCCTACTTGTCATTGTCTCTCCTTTCTATCCCTCCCCTCCTCTCCACATCCTCCCCCTAGCTCTCCCTCCTCGTTTCCCCCTCTCTATTTCTCTATCCTCCCACTCCAGCTCTTTTGGCTCCCCACCACCTACACCCCAACATCCACCCACCATCCCCCCACC